>BBXU01001854.1:0-48085 GCA_001598975.1 Parachlorella kessleri
TGGTGGGGGGGGGGGGTGGACCACCAGCAGCAGGGTGCATGCAGGCAGCGGTCGCTGTTGACAGACTTTCATGGTGAGAGATGATGGGGGGTTGGCACCCTTTACAGCTAGCAGCATGGTTATCAAGCGCAGCAAACAGCCCTTATAGCAGTGTCTCGTAAGGGGAATATCCCCCCTTGTGCATTTGTATGAACTACCATTGATCCGGTGTCCGCCTATGGTGCACAGCCGCCCTTCATGTGAGTGCTCACGCCGTACCTAGACAAGCGCAGCAGGGGCAGCAACATTTTCTTGCCATGTATGCTCATGCATAACTGCCCTTGGAAGCTGGTGGAAGCGTCATCTCTCAAGCTTGTTACCAAGCCGCCCCTTCCATGCAGGCGGCCGTATTGTGGCGCAGCGGCTGCAGCTGCCCCTGGACCTGGGCTGGGCCATGTCAGTGCACAAATGCCAGGGCATGACCTTATCCCGTGTGGAGGTCAACCTAGAGAGAGCCTTCGAGCCTGGCATGGCGTATGTGGCACTGTCACGGGCCCAGTCGCTGGAGGGACTGCGCATCCTGGGGACCCGGATCGCCCCTCAGGCCCTGCGAGCAGACCCCAGGGTGGTGGCGTTCTATGCCCGCATGCGGGGGCAGCAGCTGCGGGGATACAGCATGGGCAGTCCATAAGCGGGAAGGGGGCATGTTGCCTGCCTGTGCTGTGGGCGTCAAGCAGGGCATTACCCTGCATAGGCCCAACTGCTGGAAGGGCTTAACGGTTTCGTGGCTAGATTTGTGCGTGGCTTGCCAGCTGTGGCCCTGCCTGCAAGTCAGTGCGATGAGCAGCTCACTCCCCTGGCTTTGTGTGTCAGCCAACAAGACCCCAAACCTAATGAACTTCTTGTTTCCTTTTTAATCACTTTGTCCTTGTTGAGGTGCTTCTATTTCATCACTTACTGGTCATTTCTATATCTTCCCGTATCCCTGCGCTGCCATGCTTCTTGGGGCATTCTTACACAGTGCAGCATTCAAGCACTGCCTTAATAGTACCTTTGCCATGGTAGGTTTGTGTGTGCCTAGCATTTGAGCTCGCTATAGTACGAAGTGTGCCTGACCCACCAATACGGTACCAACCAAGGTAAAGATCCTCTCAGCAATGGAGACCTGGGCTCTACCAATGCCACAGGCAAGACAACACTTGGCAGTATAGCACAGCCCCCTACCTCCTTGCAAGGAAGGAAGCGCTCCAGTACGAGCAAGGCTCTGAGTTCCAATAACACCCCTTAAGGGCAGCTCAAACATGTCAGTACCAGCTCAGTACCTCTTTTATCAGGCACAGCCCCCAGAGATATACCTTGCCTTGCCAAGTTGGGCACTGACAGTTCACAGCTTTTACATATCCGTTGGCACTACCGCCGCCTTCCAAAGATACCCGATGTGGAACCAAGAGATGCAGGCAACAATATGGGTATTCTCATCACAAACAAGAGCCCCCCACCAGCGGCGACGTGCTTTGGTTCACGGGTGAAGCTTCAAATCATGTCAAGCCTGCTGTGCTGCCTTGCCCCTACGTTTGGCTTTGGGCTTGGGCTCTGCTTCACCGTCATCATCATCACCTACATACCAGTAGGCAAGGTAGCATTCACCATGATAGCGATAGTGTTCCGGGCCTCAGTAATGGAGGCTTTCCTGACAGCGTAACGCCTCTCGACCTTGCTGCCGTAAGTCTCCACAAGATGAGCGAGCAAGAAAGCTAGGCTATACTATGCCCACAAAGTCCCAAAATTGGCATGCACCACCCCAGCAATCTCCTTACACCGGCCTTGTGCTAGCGGCAGTGGACTGTACAGTACCAACTGGGCATAGGCAGGCTTGTGAAACGCGCGCCAGGCCGTGGGACATTACACCTTGCTCACCAGGTACTACCGATACGAGGCGCAGGTATGGCAACCACCGCCCTAGTGGCTCTCCCGCTCCCTGCAAAATCCCCACCGGTGCTCCCCCGCACCTTCGCCTGGCACTTGCTTCCGCCTGCGCTTGTTGCCTGCCTTCTTCACAGGAGTCATCACCGCTGCCTCATCAGTCTCCGAGCCGCCTCCCTCCTTGGCCTTGGCTTGCTCCTTGCTGCTCCCAGCCTCCCCTCCAGCTGCCCCTTCATGCCCCTCATCCTGCAGTTCTGCCTCCCCCTCTCCCCCCGCTGCTTTGCCGGGGTGCTGGAAGCCTTCGAACCCGGGCATGGGCGCCTTGTACTTGCGCTCATGCCGCTCCAGCAGGTAGCGAGCAGTCTTCTCGCCCTGCAGAGGTGTCACAATTGCACTGGACTGAAGGGCAGTGCCACCCTGAGAAGCCCAGTGCATGCGTGCCCTGGTGCCCCTGCAGCAAGTCCCAAGCGACATGTCTTCTAGTGACGACTGGAGCAGCCACTCTCACAGTGTGGCTACTCACTACCGCGGGTCCAACCTGTCTTTTTGCCCTGGCAGGCTACTATGGCTCAACACAGTGTACCGGCACTGCCTGGTACCTTACTATCAAAGCTGGGGACGAGACCTTGTAGCTTATCATCAGCGACAAGGTACTAGTTATTCCCTAACACAGGCGTGCTTGACTCCGTTTGGGCCCATCCCGCTCAGCATCCGCGCTGCAAACACCCTTCCAAAGCTCGCCTCTCACCTCCTCAGTCAGCTTGAGGTGCGGCTCCCGACTATCAGGCGCCATGATGGGCCCCTGCTTCCTGCGCTTAGCAACCACCGCAGCCGGCTTCTGCAACTGGACTACGGAATATCACACATACCCTGGATGTCCCCAGGGCTTGAAGTGGCTCAGTCGTACTATTCGCCATCAACCTCACTTCTTCTAATAATCTTACTAGGACATACGATCCGTAGATTTTTATGGAATTTTTGTCCGGTTTGCCGCCTGCAATCTCTTCCAAAGCAAGGGAGCAGGCCACCTTTGGGCCTTCCTGACACCCAGCACGCCAAACCTGAATGAAGCCCCGCAACCAGCGCGAACTTATCAATAGAAAGTGTCAGGGTAAGGACCAGCGCAGCCCCTGCTCTCGGCCTTACCTGTGCTTCAAGCCGTACTCCACGTTCTGCAGGCGGCTGATCTTGCTGGGGCCCTTGCCACTGTACATGGGCAGGTCCATCACTGCAAGGGCGCAGGGCCAAGAAGCAGGCATTGGTGGCATACTGAGGAGGGTCAGGCATGCTATTTAGAGCCTTGCTCAGCCTGGACTAGTTCGGCAGCAAGAACTCCACCCTCTGCTACCAGTCGGCAAACCTGCACCACTCACTCTCATCCGGGTCGTCCTTGCACTCGAGAGGAGGGTCTTTCAGACCGTTCCAAGCGGCCTTCAACTCCGCCAGTGCCTCCTTAAGCTTGGCTCTAGCACAGTCTCCCTCTGCCGAAGGGCAGGCTCCCACCTGAAAGTCTCCATATTCACACTCATACATGGGGAGAATCAGTTCATGCGCGGTCTGATGTGGGTGCTTGTGGCAGCCCAGCAAGTGGCACACAAAACTGTGTGCCCCTTTGGGTGGGCAGAGCTCCTCGTACCTTGTAGAACGCTAGCACAGTTGCAAAGGCCAGGCTGCCGTTTTGTGGGACATACTTGGGCTTCTCCAGCTTAGGCAGCGCCTGCTTGCGCGGTTTGGGTGCCATGGCTATCAAGTTTTGCTGGTGTCAGTGATACGAGATTGTATTACTAGAGCCGTCGGTTTATCAGATGAATACACATGGACATATAGATTGGTGAATTGACTTCTTTGGGAACCCGTGAAGCTGCCTTGCTGGCAGCCGAGGTGGACCACTCAGCCTTGGACCGCAGTTGGCGGGCGCTGGTACTGCGCTGTGTTCTTATAGCTTCTGTAAAGTGTATGGCGCCAGGTCAACGAAGGTGGTATAAGATGGCACTTGATCCCACTTCGTGTCATGGTCAGTTTAAGGAGCTTGACTGGAATTTGCTTAGTACAGGTCTGAATAGTTACAACCGCTTGTCACGATTGCCTTGGTTGACTTGGGCGGTGACATGGGCATTGGTTACTGTGGAGCCTGCGCGCTGCTGCGCCTGATCCCTCCTAGCTTGGGGAAGCTTTAATGTTACTTCGCGTTTCCTTCCCCCCAATCATTGCAGTATTTGCTGCCCAGTGACTTTCCCTAGTGGGTTCCGGTGGTCCGGCCATTGTAGTTACTGGCCATTTGTCTTTGCCGTTGTCAATACTGGCTTTCTAGCTCGACTTGGACCCAGTTATGGAGCAACCCACAAGCATGGCGTCGCCCGAAGAACTGCTATCCCTGCTCCAGGGCGGCAGCTCCGATCAGCAGGCCCCAGAGTTGCGGGTTGGTGAGATGGTCCACTCCATAAGCACCCATCCCCTTTAAAGTCAAATAGTGCTGACAGGAAGCACCAAACACGAGCCACTTGCAGGAACTCATGGAGGCGGTGCAGCGCATGCAATCAGGCAAGGCAGCCGAGCCTGGCGATGACCAAGTGATGGTGTTCCCTGAGCCAGGGTGAGCAAGCCCATCAGAACCTGGGATGACCTCCATTGCAACTAGCATGGTTGCCTTCATGTATGACAAGACTCCATGGCTCTTGGCTGTTATGGCTCTCGGCTGTCGAGGTGAATTGATGATGCTGTGTGGTATTGGACGATTATCGCACAAAAATATCACCACATTGCTGCTACTGATGGTGTAGGTTTGTTGTTAAGACGGTGGATGAGAATGGAGCCAAGGTGTTCATCAACGTGTGCGGCTCCCCCAAGCTGGCCTTACCTGGTGGCTGGGCCGATGGCAAGGTGAGAGTTGCCTACAATGCACACCTCTGTGCCAAGCACCGTTAGATAAGGCAGCAGCACGGATTTGCTGGAAGGCAGCTGAGTGTGCTCTCGCTCTGTTGCCTTGGCACCTGATGACTTACACCTTACACAGTAAAGAGTCAAGGCTTGCTGCGGGTGGTGACTTGTAGATCCCTGAAGAAGCCAAGCGGCACTTGGAGAAAGCCACCCAGTCTGCTACCTTGGAGTCAGATGCTGACAAAGCGCAGGCGGCCAACCTGCTGCGCTTCCCACTCAGCATGGCGGCGCCCCGTCAAGACACAGACCACCGAGGCGAAGTCTGCACAGGTGTGAGGCACTCCCTGTCGAGAACCAGAGCAGGATAAAGCTTTGGATCAGAGACAAAGGAGGTTCATTGGGCGGCCCATGTGTGCGTATGATATCTTGGGATGTGTTGACGAGTGCATTGAGCGTGGATATTGTTAATAAGCGAGCGCCTTGTCATTGAAAACAAGCAAGTCACAGCTGGGGTGGGTGTGGGACAGTGGCAATGCGGCAATGTAGAACCTCAGCTACAACGCTATTTAGCCAAGCGTTCAATTATCGGTGTCTTAACGTGGCGAATGCAACTGTGGCCCTGCAGTGATTGACTGCATCCTGAATGCGGAGATTTTGCGACATGCGGGGCAATACCGCCCGCTGAAGTACTTCATCGTCCAGTTGGTGATGGGCTGGGCACAGCAAAAGGTGTGTGGTGGGGTCCAAGTAGGTGTGGACTCCGTTCTGCAACCTGCGTTCGGATGTAATCTCAGGGCACCAGGGTTAACAGAAAGCAATTTGTGCTTTTGATGTGTGATGCCTGCTTGCAGTTTGTTCTTGTTCAGGCCCCAAGGACCTTGAACTAGTTCTTCATAGCCCATCCTTTGACACGGGGTAAGCGTTGATGGTAGACATCAGGGAAGTGGGGTCCTAGTTTCCCAGGTGCCTTCTAATTTTGTTGTTGCATGATGTTAACGTTGGAAATAAGAGGTGTCAAGGTGCCCTTCTGCTCCTGCAGAATGGCCTGCAGCTGGATCCGCAGTACAAGCTGCCCAAGATGCGGTACAAAGGGGACGCGCCGCCACCCCAGTACATCCGGCCGGACGCAGCGCAGCAGGCACAGCAGGGCCAGCAGCAGCGCAAGCTCATAGCGGAGGTCGATTTGCCAGATGACAGGCCTGCCTTTGCCCTACGAGCGGCTGGCAGCAAGCGGGCTGCAGGCCGGGAGACTGCGGCAGGGCTAATTGTGCCACAAGCAGCAGCAGGCGGCCACCCCAAGGGCGAGCAGCAAGCAGGGCAGCAGGAGCGGTTCCAGCAGGTGGAAGCCTCAGGGCCTGCCATTCGTGGAGCACAAAGCACGCCAGCATCAGCAGGACATGCCGCTGGAACAGCAACTGATACTCCTGCCAGAGCTTCTGTGGTGGCACAGACCAGCCTGGCCCAGCGTGCGGAGCAGCTGCAGCACAGCGTGGAGTACTTAGGCAGGCCAGCAGAGGCAGCCCAGCTGACGGTGCACCTCCCAGCCCAAGCTGCGGCCCAAGTGCAACAAAGCATGCCGAGCACCTCAGCAGCAGGGCCGGTGGCATCACCCGCAACACCAGCTGCAGAGCCTGTTGCTGCTGGCAGTCTTGCAGGCATCGCCGTGCATGTTGCGGGGCACGCTGTGAGTGTGGAGGTGCCAGGGTGCCAGCCGTTGCGCGCTGAGCTGCCGCTGGCGGTCACAGCGCAAGGCGCCAGCGCCAAGCTTGCACTCGGCGGAGACAAGCTGGTTCTGAGACTGCCCTTCCGTCCGTTCCGCGACTTGTTGAATGAGGTGCGTAAAGCCAAGGGCAAGGAAACCATAGTTAATCGTGATCTGGAGGCTAGAAATGCTCACATGCTGCATATTGGTGTGCTTGCTGCCAACCCGCATGCAACGCTGTGCACTCTGCCCCTGAACGTTATGGCGGCTCCAGCCCAGGAAGGTGCAGCAGTGCTGCAACCTACCTTTTCAAACCTCTGCAAGCCCTGTATTCCTGCAGCTGCAGCAGAGTGCACCCCACAAGTTTGGAAGCTTGGGCCTGACTAGCGGGTCCCTACTGGAGCTTGATTGATCCGCTGTGGGTCGGCCAGGCCTGCAGACACTGTGTTTGCTGAGGGGTAGTTCACACCGGTACCAGTAGCTGTCAACCTTAAGGCAGAATGTGAACAATGCGCTTTGCCAGCATGCTGCATATGTAACCTTCCTTGAAGTATTCTTCTAAACTTCGTCTGAGTTTTTCGACTTGGCATCGCGCCCTGGAGGTAGTGTACTGTTTCTGGTCGCTGGCCTACACTCTGTCTAGTCTGTCTGTCTCTGTCCCTGTCTAGTATGTGGTGGCTGCAGCATCACTGTTGCAAAATGACTGCTGGAGCACACTGAAAGGGTGCATGTGTCCTTGCTACTAGCTAGATAGTATCCCACGTTGTACACCTTGCAATGCAAGGCTTGCATGCCGCTTTCTAACGGGTTTGGCCTGCTTACTGACGCAGCTGGCACCACACTGCTGTCTGACACCTTCCTGTCACGTGCACTTACATCCTAAATGGGATTGGACAGCTCGGTTCACGGGGGGGCGGCTTCGCGTGACATGTGAAATGCAGTCCGCATCCGCGCGCTGCGCGCTGAGCAGTCAATCAATCAATCAATGCGTTGGGCGTTTTTCGCCCCGTAGCCTATGTTACAATGTCAGGATTAGGTAAAACCACAGACTGTCGGCCAGTGACCTACGACTAGGGACTAGAAGGTCTGTGCCGCAGTGCCTGTGGTTGACGGATTGGCCACTTGCTTTGTGCTATCACCAGCAATACGAGCGCACCTCTGTCTCTCGTGGGTGTAGGTCTCAACAGAAAGGAGTGGAGGAGATAAGGACAGGAGATAAGGAGGGAGCTTGCAGCAGTGCAAGGATGCTGCACAGGTGCAGAAGAAGCCTGCGTTTCCCAACATGACAGCATCCTCCGCCTTGCCCTGCACTGCCCTTGAACCAGGAAGAGACAGCCATACTGAGCACTCAAATAGGTTTCTTGCGTGGGGTACCTTGCAAGCTCCGTCATGACTGGCTAGAAAAGCTTGCGCAGCGCTGTATCAGCTGTGAGCGAAGCACGGCCAGAGTAAACGGTCGAAGCTTTACACCTTGGCTGCCTGCTGCAGCCTCCCTGCGGCCATATTGCCGGCTGCTCTCCGGCCTTGGCAGCCCCAGCAACGGCTGGTAACCAGGCTGCAGCATGCCAGAGGGGTCGGGCGGGGGTGCTGGCAGCATTGCTTCAGTCAGAGGCGTGGCACCACCCTACAACAACTGGGAGCATCAAGCGGTGGCCAGGACAGCAACCAGGAAGAGATGTGGGGGCACTTACCTCGAGAAAATGCCCTTACCAGCTCAGAGACGCAGCAGCAGCAGCCGCAGGACCCGTGGGAGCAGGCGCGGCAGCAAGTCAGCGCCTTCCAGCAGCAGCACGGCCGGCTCCCGCGTGCCAATGCCGATGCGTTGGGCCCGCTGGTGCCGGGCGAGCGGCCGCTGGGGCTGTGGTGCACAGCTCAGCAGCGGCGCAAGGCGGGCAGCAAGGGAAGGCCGTTGACAGTACAGGAGCGGGCTTCTCTGGCTAGCATACCTGGGTGGAAGTGGTGGCCCTCTAGAAGGAAACGTGGACCCTGGCAGGAGTGGATGCAGCAATTCCATGAGTTTGTGCAGCAGCACAACAGGCTGCCTCGCCATACACCAGGCAGTAGCCACCCTTTCCTGCCCGGTGAGAAGGAGCTGGGGATGTGGGCTTCCCGGCAGCGCCTGTTCTACAACGGACAGAGGCAGCCGCAGCTGTCGGAAGAGCAAGTCGCCGCGCTTGAGGCAGTGCCGGGGTGGTATTGGGCGGCTTACGAGGTACAGCCGTGGGAGCAGCGACTGCAACTGTTGCAAGAGTTTGTGCAACAGCACGGCAGGCTGCCTCGCCATACACCAGGCAGGGACCACCCTTTCCTGCCCAGTGAAAAGGAGCTGGGCAGGTGGGTTTCGCGGCAGCGGCGCTGCTACCACGGACAGAGGGAGCCGCAGCTGTCGGCCGAGCGCGTTGCGGCGCTTGAAGCGGTGCCGGGGTGGTACTGGGCGGCATATGATGTGCAGCCGTGGGAGCAGAGGTATGAGCAGGTGGCGGATTTTTTGACAGGATGCCAAGGCTTCATCCAACCAGCCAGGCACCCTTGCTGCCGGGCGAGAAGGAGATGTGGGAATGGTGCAGCAGCCAGCGTCGGCGCTGGAAGGGGCAGCGCAACAGAGGTGCTCCGCTGACACCCGAGCAGCAGTTGGCCCTCCAGGCGCTGCCAGGATGGTATTGGGAGGGCAGCCCTGGAAGGAGCAGGAGTAGCAATGTGGCTTTATGAGCAAGGGTGTAGAGCACCCTGCTGTTTTCAGCTGGGCATATAGGCAAGCACCAGATGACGTTGATGCAACCCCATGTGCGTGGGGTTGGGCTGGTTTGTTTTGGTTGTCATATGTACTCTCTAATGCATATACCTCGGAGGTGCCAGCGGAAAGATTGCAGTTTATTTTCGTAGGTGCATGGGCACAGTCTTCAACACCACCTCCGGCAAGTGGTGCAAGGCGTTTTTTTTGCATCTCTGGCTTGGCATTAGGGAGGCCGTGTGCCTTTTGTGGTGCTCGGAACCGCCCTCAACAGTGACTAGCATGGTATGCAGGTCCACCCGCGGGTCAACCGTCACAACGGTCCTTGCTTATGTGACCACTGGATGGGCGTGCATGTGTCTTTATTGTCCCCAACTTGTCCCCAAGCCAGCAAGAGGTCATGCGTAGCTCACTGGACAGCTCTCCTCGTGAATCCAAGGGTGCTTCGCGTGATATGCAGCCATGCAATCCCGCATCCACTGGGGAACGGTTCTATTGTCCAGGCTGGCTGGAGCATCTCGCTTCATCTCTCTCAGGGTTCAATATATATATGGTGTCTAGGGACAGTGTTGGTAAACATTCAATTATCACATGTCAGAAGCATGCTTGTGCAGCTCACCAGAGGTCAGATGGCTGTCCGATGGGGGGTGGTGTCACGCAGATTGTTGTCAGCCGTAGGATTGGGACCTGATCAGCCTGGCACCCTGTGGCCAGCACACACCCCACCTGGGCTGCAGCCTGCTGGCGACAGCTCTGTAGTGCGCTGCCTTTCTGCGAATTGGCAAGCAAGTGGAGTCCTGACCTTCCAACCTTGCTCACAGCAGCCACCCGCACTCTGCAGCTTCTGGGCTACCATTGGCAGCTAGGGCACACCCAGCAGTACCCCGCCCAACAGTTGTCCAACCGTTCACATATGTTTCAAGGGGGGCCGCAAGGGGGTGGAAGACCCCAAACACACTGCTTTTCTGTTCTTGCGCCAGGGCGCCAGGCCGTCCGCTCTTCCCGCCATTTTTGGTGTGCACCAAGGAAGCTGACTATAGCAACAGAATTGCCATTTGACTTACAGGTTATTGGGTATTGAGGGGGGGGGGGGCTCCAGCCCAGACACTAGAACCGTTCCCTAGTGATCCCGTCGATCCCGCGAACTCCAGTTTCACTTGCTGAGCGAACTCAACTTGCTAATCGGTTCAAAGCATGGTCTCCGCTTATAGTCAACTACGCTCGAGACTTCAGACAGCAGCAAACTTTGGCAGCACCTTCCTGACTTGGGATCAACGTCATCAGTAAGGTCCGACTGCACTTCCAGTGCTCCTGGAGAGAATGACACTAGCCTGCTTAATAGCGCCATAGACGGTGGCGAGTTCTGCTATCTGTAGGCATCCTCGACGCAGAGCTTTGTAAGAGAACGTCAAAGCCTAATTTCCCGCACCGGAGACGATTTCCCACCTTTTTCCCGGGGGTTTCCTGGTCACCCGATCGCTCCTCCGCCCGTCGTTTAGGTCTCGTGCGATTTCCTTGGGTACAATTTGAGCGGCCCGGGCGGTGGCAGTGGCGTGCAGGCCATGGCCGACGGGCAGCCAGGCCAACCTCCGCAGGAGGTCAAGGTCTTCGCCGAAAACTTCCTCAGATACTTCGAGAAGCAAGTCAAGGAGGGGAAGGCAGACGCCTGCGTGGTGTGGTGGGCGCCCAACCCCATCATGCTGGCACAGGCGCAGGGCAGGCGGCCGGACTTTGGCGACTTTGCAGCCTCGCCATATGGATATGCAGTGTGGGATCTGCAGAAGTTCCTGGGCAAGGAGCTCGCAGCTGGGCCCCTGCGAGGCAGGCTTCCTTGCATTCAGCAGGAGTGCCGGGGCCGGCTAGATGAGCCTAGCCAGGCAGGTTTGACGTGCTGCTGCTTGATACCTTTGCAGCTGCGACCCTGGCACAGGTGCATGCTGACAGCGCCCGGTGGTCACTGTGCAGGTTACATACGACTCGGCGCAGTTTCAGCATGTGCGGCTGGTGTGGACACTGCGGGGGCCTGTGTGGGTCTTGTACTATAAGATGAAGTGTGGCCGCTGCGGCAGTGAGTTGAGGTCTGCAGCTGTGTTCACCCCAAGTAGTTGCTGCCCAGGGCTTGCAGTTGTGCTCCTAGTGCATGCAGTTTTCTGTGCTGTGTCGCGATTGTGGTCGAGTTGCGAGCGGGCGTCTGCTCCTGCTGTTTCTGATGTCAATTTGCTGATTTTCTGACTCACCTCACGCAGAGACTTTCACGACTGTCAACCCTGAACTGCTCAGCCTTCTGCGAGACCTCCGCTATGGCAGCCTCCTGGACAGCTTGGAGCTGACCACATTCACGCTTAGGAGAGGGGTGTCTCGTGACCTGATCAGCTTTGCACAGCAAGCCCAGCACCGCGGCCAGTCGGTGGAGGTGAGTATATTAAGTAACAACAAGCAGGACGGCTCCTTAGCACCGTGCATCGATCTGGTTGCTGTTGTGCTACAGTCAAGACCACCATCTCTACGTCCAGTCCGTTGTGCAGGTTGGGCAGGGACTTGTGTGCTTTATACTTGTTGCTTGGATGTGAATCTTGCAGGCCATACGAGAGGCCATCAATGAGCGCTTGCAGCGCCAGCTTTTCCATGCCGAGCATTTGTTCTTGGACTACGAGTTGGAGGCACGCGTGCGGGCGGGGCTGGCAGTGGACCTGGCGGCCGCAGAATCAAGTTTGTGCGGCTTGGAACGCTTTCCAACCTTCTACGAGGTGCAGTGCATGGTCCAAGGTGCAGGAGGCGCGGTGGCCCCATAAACTCCATGGATAGCTTGTCTCGTTCCCTTGCTGGCCCTAGACAGTGCACATGAGGTATGTACCGGTTTGCAAGATCCCCCCTTCGATGCTGATGGTGAAGGTGGTTTAATGTGCTGCAGATGATGAGTACAAACTTTCTGACCACACTGCTGGAGGACAAAAGGGATGTCACGCTGGACTTCATGTGAGTGAATGGAATGGTGGAGGCCCACTCCCAAGCATAAGCGACACTGTATGCAACAGTAGCAGGGCGTGATGCGACACATTGTGATTGTGTCCGCTTGTCCAGCAGTGTTGACTTGCATGCCCATTTTGTCTTCTATGTCACAGTGGTGTTGGTTGATGCATTTACAGGCGGCCTTGGCATGACCGACTTCATATGCCTATATCCCCATGAACCATTACTAACCGTGGCTCTGTCCCAACCAACAGCATACCCAACGACACGAGTACCAGCAACAGCCCATTCCAATTGAAGGCATCCGCAACAAAGGTGTCACTCACAAGCATGCGTTGCAGCTGTTGCGCTTCTTCCGCTCCGTCTTCCTCTTCTGCGACCCTGGCTGCTTCTGTGCTACAGGCGCCTGTCCAGGTTCCGCCACCGCTGGCAGAACTTGCTGCAGCAACGCTTGAACTCCACCTGCTTGCAGCCTGGTCATGCCACTCTGCTGCTGCCACTGCTGGCCCCCCTGCTCCATCCCTGCGATGCGGCTGTCCTGCGGCCCTGCCGCTGCGCTTTGCTGCTCCACTGCCACAGCACCACCCGTTCCAGCATGCTGTAGGGGAGCTCCAGAAGCTGCTGCCAGCCCGCTGCCGCATGACTGCCCTGCCAAGGTGGCCTTGGCAGCCAAGCCCTTGACAAGGATGTCATGAAGTTGCCTCAAATGCTGAGCAGCAGCTGGCAGCTGTCCTGCCCACGGACCTGCGCCCTGCGCAGCTTTCAAGCTCCACTGCGCTGCCAGCACCTCGAATTGAGCAGCTGTGGGGGTGGTGCTGCTGAGTTTGCTGGCCTCAAGAAGGTTTCTGTACAGCTCCAAGACCATGGGGCTCCTCAGGTCGGGGCAATGAGTGAGGGGCAGAGGAGCCCGTTTCGCCTTTGGGGACAACACCTGTCGCCCCCTGTCTGAACGCACGGGCTTGAGCTGGCGCTGCCTCCGCCCCCCGGGTGCATCCACCGGCTCAGGTACTTGCTGCTGCTGCTGCTGCTGCTCCGGCACCTGCTGTGGAACACTCTGATACTCGCTGGGCAGGCGGGCTTGATGGTCGCCTAGTGAAAGCCGCTGCGACTCTACACATGCAGCCGCATGGCTGGGCACTGCTGCGTGTGCAGCACAGCTCACTGCTATTTCCACAGCTGCCTCCCCCATCACAAAGTCACTGGAATGAAATATGGAGGTTCGCCGTCGTTTCTGAGCTGCAGACAACAGAAGGGAGCCGTTCAGTTTTGCGTGTTATGCACAACATCTGTTTTGCTCTGTGATAGAAGCGTTTTTATTTGCTTCTCTCCTTTCTGAAAGCGCCCACGAACCACTCTTACTATAGGCACAACACTTGGGCCCTGAAAACACATAACAAAGAAGAAAAGAGGGCTGCATCACTGGCAGCCATCCATCCATGTATTTAGCTACGACTGTATGCCTATTTGTCTGGCGGCGTTTGAAGTAAACTCCTGAAGAACTTGCCTGGTCCTCTTGTTGTCTGTGTGACCTGGGGGGTGGCTATAGTAGCTAGCATGCTTGCCAGCCTCTGCAGGTCCTGCCGAGGCCTCCTCACAATCGACTGGCGCGGCTGCTTGGCGCCCCAGCGCAGGCTACCAACCTCCCTAGCTCGTAAACGCTTTGCTATCGCAGCCCGCACAATTGCCAGCTCGTAATTGCTAACTTTTTTGCTCAGCTGCACGGCCCTCTCCACCACGTCATGATCAACCTGTTCCATGCTGGGAGAGGGTCCTGCGATCAGCAAAGAGCCTATTTCTCTTCAACTACTGCCAGTATAGACTTCTGGTCGTGTTCTTCAGCAATGTTGCAGGCCATCGAAGCTCACCTTGTCAGCAATGTCAATGACAAGCCACAACGGTTGCAGCTAAAGGCAACTCAATTACACGAGTCTGAACCGCGATATACAGGTGCAGACATATGTCTAATGGAGCGAAGCCGGACTTCGACATTTGTAAAGATCGTGACCCGCGTGCTGGGCTGCTCAAAATGCTATGCTGACTACGGCCATGTTGACATGCAATGTGCTTGACTAAAGCCAACCTGGCTACGAATCTCCCTGTTTATCTGTTCCCCAACCTTCATTTCAGCCTCTGTGGGGGCAGTTTCCCACACTGGGTTCCACTGTGTAGCAATGAGGTGCAAGATGGATGACCATTTGTGTGACTTCCCTCCCCTCCCTCTCCTTTCCTCCTCCCTTTTCCCTCTCTCCTTCTTCTTCTTCTCCTTCCCTTCCTTCCCTCCTTTCTCCCCCTCTTCTTCCCTCCCTTCTTCTTTTCCCTTCCTCTTCCTCCTTTCTTCCCCTTCCCCCTCTTTTCTCCCTCTCCCCCCTCCTTTTTCCCTCTCCCCCCCTCTTTTCCCTTCCTCTCTCTTCCCCTTCCCCCCTTCTTCCTCCTCCCCTTCTCCTTTCTTCCCTTCCCCTTTCCCCTTATTTACCTCTACTACCGAAAATTTCCCGCTTGTAGGAGGGAGCTGGCATCAGTGCAACTTCATGCTGAACAGGTGCAGAAGCCCAACACTGCGTTTCTGACGGTGACAGCTGTTTTGTCCTCTGGCTTGCCTAGCAGTACCCTGGATACAGGATCGAGAAAGCTCCAACTTAACACTACAGTGGGTTACCTTCGTGACTGCCTCGCAATTCATAACGGTGCCGAAGTCTTTCACAGCGACCTAGGAGGTGTGAGCAAATTATGGCCAGGTGAAGCATTACCCTCGACTGCCTGCTGCAGTCTCCCCGCCTTCACACTTCCGGCTGCTATCTGGCCTTGCCAGCCACAGCAGCAGCTGGTAATCGGGCTGCAGCATGTCAGAGGTATCAGGCGGGGGTGCTGGCCGCAGCTGCTCAGTCAGAGACGTGGCACCACGCCGCAACAACCGGCAGCAACAAGCAGTGGCCAGGACAGTAACCAGGAAGGGATGCGGAAGCACCGGCCTGAAGCGGACGCCCTTTCCAGCTCAAAGGCGCAGCAGCAGCCACCACAGGATCCGTGGGAGCAGGCGCGCCAGCAAGTCATCGCCTTCCAGCAGCAGCATGACAGGCTGCCGCGTGCCAATGCCGATGTGTCGGGCCCGCTGGTGCCGGGCGAGCGGCCGCTGGGGGTGTGATGCACAGCTCAGCAGCGGCGCAGGGCGGGCAGCAAGGGAAGTCCGCTGACAGCGCAGGAGCGGAATTCCCTGGCTAGTATACCTGGATGGAAGTGGTGGCCCTCCAAGCGGGAGATTGTATCCTGGGATCACCGGCTGCTGCAGATGCGGGAGTTTGTGAAGAAGCATGGCAGGCTGCCTCGTCATACAGCAGGCAGTGGCCACCCTTTCCTGCCCGGTGAAAAGGAGCTGGCAATTCCAGTACTGGGCTTCACGGCAGCGTCAGTACTACAAGGGACGCAAGCAACCGGAGCTCTCGGCCGAGCAAGTTGCCGCGCTGGAAGCAGTGCCAGGTTGGTACTGGGCGGCTTATGAGGTGCAGCCCTGGGATCAGCGACTGCGACAAGTGCTGGACTTTGTGCTGCAGCACGGCAGGCTGCCTCGTCATACAGCACGCAGTGGTCACCCTTTCCTGCCAGATGAGAAGGAGTTGGGATTGTGGGCTTCCCGGCAGCGCGACTGCTACAAGGGACGGAGGCAGCCACAGTTGTCGACCGAGCAAGCCGCCGCGCTGGAAACGGTGCCGGGGTGGTACTGGGCGGCATTTGAAATTCAGCCCTGGGATCAGTGGCACCAGCAGGTGGCGCATTTTGTACGGCAGCACGAGAGGCTCCCAAGGTATTATCCAAGCAGCCAGGCACCCTTGCTGTCGGGCGAGAAGGAGCTGGGGGCATGGTGCAACAGGCAGCAGCAGCGAGTGAAGGGGCCGCGCCATATAGGTGCTCCACTGACGCCTGGGCAGCAGGCGGCCCTCCAGGCGTTGCCAGGTTGGTTTTGGCAAGGGAGCCCTGGAAGGAGCCGGAATAGCAATGTGGCATTTTGAGGAAGGGGTTAGGGCACCCCGCTGCTTTGAGCCGGGCATATAGGCAAGCAGCAGCTGACGCTGATGCAACCCCATTTGGGTGGGGTTGGGCTGGATTGCTTTGGTCTTCAGATGTACCATAGAGGTGCCAGAGCAAAGATGGCTGCCTTTTTTAGTGACTATATGGGCATAGGCTTCAACACCATGTCATGGTAAACGGGTCTGTTTTCTCTTAGCTAGTTTCACACTGGTTTTCATTTGCAGCAGGGATATTCCAGAGCTGGGTTACCTTGTGCAGAGCGTGCCTGCAGTGATCAGGCTTGGTGCCAGCTGCTCCCTGCCTTACTTGCTGTTTCTTGATATGGCGCCGTGGAGGCGACTTGGCCGGCTGCAAATGGGTGTTATAACAAGATTGTACATTTCTCCAGGTCACAGTGAAGGTCACCCTGTGGAAACCGCCTGCATGAATGCCGGCCTGCTATTCAGCCCATTAGCCTCTAATTAAGTGGTGCAAGGCGTTTTTGTGTGCATCTCTGGCTTGGCATTACGGAGGCCGTGCACCTTTATGTGGTGCTCGACCCCGCCCTCAACAATGACCAGCATGGCTAGTGCAGGTCCACCTAAGGGTCACCCTTCACATCGGTCCAGGGCTGCTTATGTGACCACTGCACGGGCGTGCATGTGTCTTTACTGGCCCCAATATGTCCTCAAGCCAACAGGAGGTCATGCATGGCTCTCTAGACAGTTCTCCTTCACGTGAGTCCAAGGCTGCTTCGCGTGATCTGCTGCCATGCAATCCCACTCGGCGAACTCCAACGAGCTCCACTTGCTATCGTCAAAGCATGGTCTCCGCTGATAGCTGAAATGCGCTTTGAAACTTCAAACAGCAGCAGACTTTGACAGCCACCCTCCTGACATGCGATCAGCGTCGTCCTACAGGTCCGTGCTGCCCTTCCAGTGCTCCTGGAGAGAATGACACTTGCGTGCTAAATAACGCCATAGACGGTGGCGAGTTCTTGCTATCTGTAGGCATCCTCAACACAGAGCTTTGTAGGAGAACGTCAAAGGACAGGAGGGAGCTGGCATCAGTGCCCTTCATGCTGCACAGGTGCAGAAGCCTAACACTGCATTTCTGACGGTGACAGCTGTTTTGTCCTCTGGCTTGCCTAGCAGTACCCTGGATACAGGATCGAGAAAGCCCTAACTGAGCATCCTAGTGGGTTACCTTCGCGCCTGCCTTGCAAGTCTACGACGGTTTGCAATCTCCCGCAGCGTTGTAGGAGGTGTGAGCAAAGCACGGCCAGTGTGTACTAACAGAAGGGTTACCCTTGCCTGCCTGCTGCAGCCTCCCTGCTGTCCTACTCTCGGCTGCTACCCGGCTTCGGCAGCCACAGCAGCGGGTAGTAACCAGCCTGCAGCATGGCAGAGGTGCCAGACAGGGGAACTGGCCGCAGCGCCTCAGTCCGAGGCGTGGCACCACGCCTCAACAACTGGCAGCATCAAGCGGTGGCCAGGACAGCAACCATGAAGAGGCGCGGGGGCACCAATGTGGTGAAGATGCCCTTACCAACTCAAAGGCGCAGCAGCAGCCACCCAAGGACCCGTGGGAGCAGGCGCGCCTGCAAGTCATAGCCTTCCGGGAGCAGCATGGCAGGCTGCCGCGTGCCAATGCCGATGCGTTGGGCCCGCTGGTGCCGGGCGAGCGGCCGCTGGGGCTGTGGTGCACGACTCAGCAGCGGCGCAAGGCGGGCAGCAAGGGAAGGCCGTTGACAGTACAGGAGCGGGCTTCTCTGGCTAGCATACCTGGGTGGAACTGGTGGCCCTCCAAGCGGGAGCGTGTATCCTGGGAGCACCGGCTGCAGCAATTGCAGGAGTTTGTGCAGCAGAGTGGCAGGTTGCCTCGCTCGACAGCCAGCAGTGACCACCCTTTCCTGCCCAATGAAAAGCAGCTGGGTCCGTGGGCTCTCACGCAGCGTAACCGCTACAAGGGACATAAGCAGCCGCAGCTGTCAACAGAGCAAGTTGCGGCGCTTGAATCGGTACCGGGCTGGTACTGGGCGGCTTATGAGGTGCAGCCCTGGGAGCAGCGACTGCAGCAATTGCATGACTTTGTGCATCAGCACGGCAGGCTACCTCGTCATACAGCGCGCAGGGGTCACCCATTCCTGCCTGGTGAAAAGGAACTGGGTTTGTGGGCTGACCGGCAGCGACAATGCTACAAGGGACAGAGGCTGCCACAGCTTTCGGCAGAGCGAGTTGCCGCGCTTGAGACCGTGCCAGGGTGGTACTGGGCAGCTTTTGAGATGCAGCCATGGGAGCAGAGGTATCAACAGGTGGCGGATTTCATGCGACAGCATGACAGGCTGCCAAAGTGTCATCCAAGCAGCCAGGCACCCATGCTGCCGGGCGAGAAAGAACTATGGGCATGGTGCAGCAGGCAGCGGCAGCGATTGAAGGGGCAGCGCCATATAGGTGCTCCGCTGACACCTGAGCAGCAGGTGGCCCTCGAGGCTTTGCCACGTTGGTATTGGGAGGGCAGCCTTGGAAGGGGGCAGGAATAGCTGCGTGGCATTGCAGCGGAACCGGAACCGGTCTGAGCCGTGATGGCAGCTGTGCCAGGCAAGGAGGCCTTGCAAGGGTTACTGCTGCTGTGCTGCAAACAAGCAGAGGTCGCTGTTAGCTGTGCATAGGAAAGTACTGGTTGCAATTCACTGGTGAGACAGGCTGCCTTATGGTGTCACGTGCCTCATTTGCCAGGGACAACTTGGCGCTGCGTAAAGCGAGAGATTTGATCCAGGCTGAACCCCAAACTCTGGCGTTAGGCTTGGTGGTCTGACTGATCTCCAACAGGTGATTGCAGGCCGCCCTTGCAGCTGCAGCGGAGTATTAGAGCGACATGCATGTGACAAAACTCTGCAACCCGTCCTGTACGTCCAGCTCAACTCTTACACCCTGTTCGCACTACCTGCCACCCATGCCAATAAAATTTGGAAGCATCTGTGGTGCTTGGCTTACATCCGTGCGAGCGTGCCAGCTGTGCTTTAAGTGTGCTTTTACACCAAACCCTCTTTTTGTTGGTGGTGGCAGGTAATGCGGTCAGGTTAGGAGGTATGGGTATAATGGGCTGACAGGGGTCTATGGAGATATGCTCTGTTTTTGTTGGTGGTGGCCGGCAGTATAAACAGGGACGAGATGGGGCCAACTCTACTGATGCAGCTTATGCTCTGGGTGTTGCCCCTTTTTTGATCTAGTAGGTCTTTTCACACCGGCCCTTTAAGGCACAACGCCATGAAGTTAGGTCGAAGAATTCAATAACAGTCGTTGACAATCGCTGTTTGCACTCCCTGCCCGCACCATCAGAGAGATTCACATGACAGCCAGGCAAAAGGCGTCCCAATGGCTATATCCGCACACAGCGGAGCAACACTTAGCACCTGCTTTTCCCGTCAGCTGCAGTAGAGCGCTCCCTACACAGATACGAATGGGCTCCCTCCTACTCCAGCTCTCCTCTCGGCGGCTCCAATGCCTGCTCTCCCTGTTCCCACGCCAGCCCCTTGGACTGACCAGCGCCAGAACCGACTCCTATATTACAATGTTGCCCTTGCAACCAGCACTGTCAGCTCACAGCGAGTTCTGTATGCAGCTACGCTACCAATGAAGCCACAACCACCATCACGAGGAGTGCGCATGGGTCCCCTCCTCAACTTCCTCTCCCCCCTGCTGCGCCTGCTGCAGGGCCTCCAGCTCCTCCGCCGGCGGCGCCTCCTCGTGCTCCACGTGCTCCCACTCCGCCTCGCGCGGCCGCACCAGCGCCAGCGGCCGCCGGCAGTTGTCGGTGATGTACTGCGCCACACTGCCGGCAAACCCCGTGCTGGCGGACGGCTGCACAAGGCACGGCAAGGGCAGGGCATTGGGGTGAGACATAAGCTTCAGCTTACCATAGCTATACACCTTGAAAGACTTGCGCTTGACACGAGGTGCCTGAAAACGCCTGTGCTGGGAGTGGGCAGCAGGCAAGGCATTGAGGGCTGAGAAGCTTGTGGGTACGCAGGTGCACCTACCACCAAGCCATCCGTGGCAGCTATGCATGCCAGACCTTCCTTGCCCCGGGCATCTGCCCACATTTAAAGAATTGCACACAGCTTTGGGAAAAGTGGGAATAAGAACAGCATCTTCTTATAGCACGCTGTCTGCAGAAGGGGGTCTTCGCAAAACATGACTCATGGCGCCAGCGCGGGTCACCTTGTTGTGTGCGGCCATGATGACCATGGTAGCATCCACTTCGTCAGCCCGTTTGAGCAGCAACTCCCCGACTCTGCTTGCGGCGGCATCTGTCCGCTCCGCATACAGTTGCAGGGTGTAGGGAATCATCTTCTGTTGCAGGATGGGGAGGTACCTGCAGGCACGCAGGCAGAGGCTTGTCAGCTAGTATGCAGACAGCTGCTGCTGAGGCTTCACAGACACTGCAGCAAAGTCGGAGCCATTTCCTGCTTGAGGATGGGAACCAATTGTGCAAGCAGGCAGGCAGGGGCACTGGAGGAGAATGATCAGAGACAGATTCAGGAGAAGAGGCTTGCAACAGGGCAACGCTCCAGCGAGGCTGTAAAGGGAGCCTGCCGCCCAGCACTAAAGAGCATGCCAGGACGCGTTGGGAACCCTTGACAGATTGGATAAAGCCGACAAGCATCCAATAGTAAGACCCTAGTGAGTAGGACAACGTCAGATACTGACAACTCACCCGACAACTCACCGGGCACATATCATTCACTTCTATCAACCCTGTCAGCCCAGTCTACCCGTACCTCCTCTCTGAGCGCATTACCTGCCACCCTCAATAAATACCTGAGCCAAGACACAGAGCATACCTGCATAGAACCCTGTCAGCCCAGAATACCCGCACCTCCTCTCTGATTGCGTTACCTGCCACCCTAAGCAAATACTTCGTGCCTGTGTTTCACCTGCCTCCCTCTGCGCTCACCGTGCCTCCAGTGCTGCCTTGGCTTCCTCAATCTCGCCCCACTCCTTGTGCTCCCCCGGCTGTTGGAAGGAGTAGGCCGTGCCCGGCAGGCCGTGGAAGACTTCCATAGGCGGCATAAGTGATCGTACGACATAAACCAGCTGCACACCAGGCGCAGCCTGACATATCAAGCCAAGAGCCATTGCCAACACGTGTGGGGAGACCAGCCCTGACCCTAGCCACCTGAAACTCGTCTCCATCGCGGTAAACCTTGTCCACTGCCCATTGGCACGCGTTCGCTGCAGCCTCAGTATCCTCTGCGGCTATCAGAAGCAGCCGTTTCGGCGGTACCATGGTGATGTTGGTGATCCCCGCCCCTAAGACACCCCAATGCTTCGAGATTTGTACAGTATAATTCAGTTCCAATTCTGCTACCGATTTTCTTACGGAGTGAGACAAGCACCGCTTACATAAACTGACACCGTGGCTCCAGCTAGGCAGTAACATGGGACCAGCAGGAGTGTCTTGCGAAGAAGGCACGCACAGAACTTATCTGGGACCGTATGTTATTCAACTATTGCTCGAGGTATTCGGGCTAGGTGGCACCTTACACGATGATCAGTCAACAAGGTGGCAGGAATGGCGACCATGACTCCATGCCAGGATGAGTTTCCTAAAAAGTCTTTTCAGCTTTGGGGCAAGCCCCCAACAAGCCCGCGACGACCAGCCGTCGCTCCCCTTTGAAGAGCTGATCGATGTCAGGTTCAGGTGCGCGTCCAAGGTCTTGCCAACCCCCTTCCGTCGCGGCCACTGCGTCCTGCACAAGCGACATGCAACACCGGTGACTGCCAGAGCGCCTTGTTGAGGACTTTGTGTTCGACATGCTGTGCAGTGAAAGAAACCAAGATGAGGCGGAACTGCAAGAGCACTGGAACACGTATGAGCGGGCGCTGGGCTTTGACCGGGAGGTAAGCTCCTACCTTCACACTGTTGGTTATGGGCTTGCTGCTGGAGGCTTGCTTTTGGACCGCCCTCATCAATCGGCTAAGACTTGGGACTGCTGCTGCTGCTGCTGCTGCCACCATGCGGAAAGGTAGTTTCACATGGACAGTGCACGGTTGTTATTAAGGTATTTGTGCAAGACGTGGCCCAGCCATCAAGCCATTTCAGCGAAGTAACTCATCATTAAGGTGCTTCAGTGGCTACTGATGCTGGTGTGGCTGCCCAGTGCAGGTTGCTGAGGAGATATTGACAAACTTCTTTGAGAAGTTTGTGCATGCTTCTGCACAATGGGAGCCTGATGAGCTCTACTCCCCCCTGGCCTGTGAGTCAGGCATTACTGTGCGCTGCAGTACAGATATGAGCAGTACATTACCACCATGGACAGAGGGTGTTGCAGGCAGTAGCGAGTCTTTGCGGGAGCGCATTTTTGTTGTGGACGGTGACAGCGAGGCAGAAGTAAGGCCGTAACTCGCTTGGGATAGGTTCACAAGGTTGGGCGCAGTCTGCAGCGCTTGCCCCGCCCGGCCTCCCTGGGCCCACCTGTTGTTGGGCACACCTGGAGTGGCAGCTAGTGAAACAGCACAGTACCCGACCTTTGTCCACCCTTTCTGCAGATGCCTATGCCTCCCTGAAGGCGGCAGCAGCCACCGGCACCAACCCCGCCACCGCCGCCACCACCAACACATTTCCCAGGAGCTCCTCCGCCAGCAGGCTGGGCGGGCACTTGCCTGGCCAGGCCCCCACAGCGGCATGGAAACCCCCTGGTAGCTCGCCTGCTGCTGCTGCTGCTGCTGCTGCTTCTGGGGCAGCTGCTGGCAGCAGGGGGAGTGTGCTGGTGCGGGTGGTGGAGGGCTGTGCTGGGGGCCACCCCCGGTCGGTGCTGCAGGGGCTGGTGGGGGGGCTGGAGAAGGCGCCCAAGCGGCTGTCCACAGGTGGGGGGCGGGCTGGGAGGGGTGGCGCCTGGGTGACGTGGCAGGGGCTGAGGCGCAAGTATGGGGGCGAGGGGGCATGGCTTGCTTGTGCTGGTTACCTCACCCAACCCTGCGCTCGCGGGTTGTGCTTCCACACATGGCTGCGCCACCAAGTGACTGCAACACCCCCCTAGGCTGAACCTGGGCACTTAGTAAAGGTGTGGAGCCCAGACGCACCGCACCGCCACCTGTTGCTGTCCATGCAGTACTCCTGCGAGAGGATGTATCAGCACAGGACCTGCTGCGAGCCGGCGGGCTGCCGCTGCTGCACGGGCTGGCTGTGCTGCTGCGGTCGCGCCACAACCGCGCCCTGCTGTCCAGCATGGGAGTGCTGCCGGCGCTGGCAGAGACCATACGGCTGCTGACCCAGAAGCTGGGAACAGCGGTGGGGGTTGTGGCGGTGCAGCACTCCGCCGGTAGGGTTCCACCACAGCCGCCGCCCACCTCCCAGCAGCAGCAGGTCCAGCAGCAGACGGCTCTGCAGCATCCAGAGCACAACCGAAACGGGCATGGGCACGGCTCTCGGGCCATGGGCGTGAGACCAAGGGGGCCTCATCCCTCAACTGTGCATGTGGCAGTCTTGCAGGAGCTCCTGCTGGCAGCGCTTCAGGCAGCGCTTACATTTGTGGTGCGGGACAGGCAGTACCACGAGAAGTACGACCAGCAGTACATCATTGCTGAGCTGGCAGCTTCTCCCAGGGCGGCAGCAGCAGCGGCTGCAGCAGGGAGAACGTCATGGGAGTTTGCAGAGGAAGGACATGCCTTGGGACCAGCAGCAAGGGAGAGAGGTGTGGCAGCCGCGGGGCCAGCAAGGAGGGAGGCTGGTGAGACGGCGGCGGTGCCTGCTGAGCATGCTGCACCTGCTGAGGCTGCTGTGCATGCTTTGGTCGAGCGGGGCACGCTCCTGCGCTGCCTGGACATTTGTGAGTGCCTGCTGCGCCTTCGGCTGCACATGGGGGCCACCCCGGCTGGCACTGGCACTGGCGTTGGCGACGCCGGTGCTGCTTTCGAGGCCACGGCTGGCGTCAGTGCGGCTCTGGCTTCGGCAGGGTCTTTACCAAGTACTCTGGCCGGCCCAGAAAGCATCGATGGGGCCGGCAGCCGTGGCTGCGTGCCAAGCATCACAACGGAGCTGGAGCAGGCCGCGCTTAGGCTCGCTGCAGAGCTTTTGGGTAACGACAGGGGGGCTGTACGGCTTTTGACCTCCCCCTCCAACCACCGCCAGCTGGAGCAGCTGGCAGGCATGCTAGGCTGGCCTGCCAGCGCTGCTTCCCTGACTGCCCCAAGAACCTTGGGCTCTGTGTCACGTGCTCAGAGCTCCTCCCTGCCAGGAACTCCCACACGGGGGCCCAGCATGCAGCATGAGGGGCAGGCTGTGCCTACAGAGGGGCTGCTGGACCCCGGTGCAGCGCAGCGGGCACAACAGGAGGCCCTCAGCGCAGCGCAGCAGGGACAGCGGGAGGGCGGCCTGAGGGCGCCGGGGGAGGAGCTGGCACTGCAGCTGCTGGTGCTGCAGGCCTGGCTGCCAATTCTGCGGTGGGTGGCGTGGAGGGGTACTACATGATGCTGCCTGATTTTGCTGCTCTGTTTGGACATTGCAGCATGTGTGAGGAGGCCAGCGCGTGCGTCAAGTATATAAAAATGACAACCGGAAGCACCTCCCATACGTGCATCTCATGTGCAGGCTATGGCCCTGGAGAGGGGTCTGCCTGCCTCCAAAGAGGAAGGGAAAATGTCCCGTGCGTCCTTTCTCTAGGTCAAGTTGCTCGGCACATATGGCTCTGCCTGGTTGCAAACCCGTAATACTACTGCGCCTCTTGCTGTAGGGCCAGTGGCTGCCATGTGAAGCGCTTCCAGGGCCTGGGCGGGCCTGCTCGCATCACACAGCTGTTACACTGGGCTGCCCTCATGTTCTCCCCTGCTGGGCTGGGTACTAGTGAGGCTGCAGCAGCTCATGAGGGCGGCGTGGCTGCCTCCCTATCAACCGCAGCAGAAGCAGCGGCGGCGGCAGCAACAGCAGCAGCAGATGGATCATTTTTGAAGGCTGCCCCAGGCAACAGTGTTGAGGGAGCGGCGGTGGCAGAGCTGGTCGCCTGCCGGGCACCCAGCGCGGAAGGACAGCCTGTGCAGCAGCCGGAGGAAAAGCAGAAGCAGCAGGAGGAGCAGCAGCAGCAGCAGCAGCTTGACCGGGTGTTTGGTGTGCTGTGGGACTGGGTCGCCGGCAGGCAGGAGGCCACAGTCCTGGGGGCCCCCTCGGATGACAGCAGGTAAGCAGAGACATGTAAGCCTGACCTTGCTGCAGCAGCTGCAGGTTACCATGGCAGCGTTTTCGGTGCATGCCGTGCACACGGGTTCGTACGCACACGATAACTCCCTGGCGGTGGCAAGCTCCAGGACACAAGACCCTGTTGAACATGCGTGCAGGTTGCTGGCGGTGGTCCTGGGGTGCCTGCTAGATGCTTTCCGCCCCGCAGCGGCTGTCGCAGCAGCACAGCTGGCGCTGCGCTCAAAGCAGCACCCACAGAACTCCCAGCAGGACCCCTCCCAGCAGCACCCTCTGGTGCACCCACTCCATGATGCCATTCTGTCTTTCCTCTGCTACCAATCCACAGCGCTGCAGCACTGCACGCTGCGCTTTGCCCATGCCCTGCTGCAGCCTGCACAGCACAGCATGCGCAGCATGCTCAGCGCGGAGCAGCTGGCCGTGACTCATCTAGAGGTGCTGCGCCAGGCTGGCTTATGGGGGGTGGTCTTTGGACCTGCGTTTTTCTCCTGGTGCGATGCCAACAGCAGCTGGGAAGGGGACCAGGCAAAGCAGCTGCAGCATTCGGAGCAGGAGCGGCTGCAGCGGCAAATTCTGGCCGTCTTGCGGACGGCAGCCACGCTGCCTTCCCTGGACGAAAATGAGCCAGAGGTTGACTGGCTGGTGAGGGTGCTTGACTCTGCCAGGCTGCCAAGCCTCTATGCAGAAGAAACAGCAGCCCCATCCGCGTCAGGAATGACAGCAGCAGAAGACGAAGAAGGGGGGGTTGGCCCCCAAGGCACCCAGCAGCAGCGCTTGGAGCTTCCTCCTGTCAGTGCTTTTGCAGCCGAGCTGGACTCCCTGCCGGGGGTTTCCCAAGTGCCCTTTGAGGCACTCGCTGAAGCGGAGGGCAGCTTGAAAGAGCCAAGGGAAGAGCGAAAGGGAGCACCCCCAGGGGTGGTGGTTTTGGTGTGCTCCTGCCTGGAGCAGATCCTGCAGGCAGCTCCTGCCACCACCGCTGCCGCTATGAGCGCTACCGACCTGCTGGGCGTGGTGACACGCCTGCCGACTAAGGCACAGCGTGCGCTGGCGGCAGCAGCCGCAAGCGGCGCTGGCGCTGGTGCGGGTGCGAGGTCGCGAAGCGCCAGCGTGGGGGACACAGCAGGCACAGCGGGGGCAGACGATGGTGGCACACAGCCCTGCCAAAGCGCAGCAGAGGCACTGCGCTCTGCCCGCTATGCTGCGCTGTCCCTGCTGAGCGCCTACCTCAGCGCAGACACCCAGGCTCAGTTGCGGGCAGTGCGGCTATGGGACCCTGTGGCTGTGCTCTTCAGTGCAGTGTGGGAAGGAGATGCTGCAACTTGCCAGCTTGCGCTTAGCATGGTAAGCTGCAGTAGCTTTTCTGGGCTCATTCCTTACCATTCGTGCATGGGCCAGGGTCGCTCAGGTGGCTTGGCGTGTCTGCGGTCAAGCCCAGCTTGAACCCTGCCAATGGAAGTGAAACCCCTGTACAAAGCAGCATGCTATGTGTCACAACGGAATAAGTATGCAATGGCTTCTAAGAGTCGTCATGGCTCGCCGAAGGCAGAAGCAACTTCAGCACGCCACCAAGGACAGCTCCCTTAGTACTCCTGCAGGTTGTCATGCTGATGCGTACTCCCCCCGGTGTCGAAGATGACCGCCTGGCCAAGGCAGCCCTCTTCACCAAATATGTTGGTAAGTGGATGGACCCTTCAAGGAGCGGCACTAGCTCAGCAAGGCCATAATGCCATGGCCACACCCTATCCTAAGCAGTGCATTGCCAAGGGGATGTAGTGGTCTGCCTGCCTCTCGACATGGAGTTTGTTGATACTTGTCTCAACTTGATGCAACAGAATGAGGAAGCCTTGTTGTCTATGGGGTGCGTGCAGAGACGCTGCCGCATGCCGTGCAAAGCTGGCGCCAGCATGGAACTGGGATGGTGTCTGACCTGCTGCGAGGCATGCACAGCGTGGTGGCAGCCAACCCACCCTACCACCAAGATCTCTTCAGGTAACTGTCTTGGAACCAGCGCGGGGGAGGGGTGGGGGGGCATTTGTGACTGTCACACAGAATGTTCAATGGGCGTAGCATGTACAGCGTGGTGGCAGCCACAACCTTGAAGAGTGCATTTTGAATCTAAACCTACCACATGTCGACTGCAATGAGGTTGGGGCTGGCAACTCTTCGGTTCAGCGACTTCAGTCCGCTCACTGGCCTTTTGTATGCTGGTATGGAATCAGAGGGGTCGCCACTCCTGATGTGACAGTCATTCCTGTGTGTGTCTGCAGCCAGGCGCAGGGGCTGGTGCAAGTGGCAAATGTACTAAATGAGGAGTACCCTCGGGAGGAAGGCATACAGCTGTGCATGCAGGTGACTTTTGACTTGATGTCATACTGCAAGGCTTCTCAAGTCTCAGACTAACTCTGGTCAGTGCCCCGCGTGGGGCACTCTAAGTCCTCGTTCGATTTGGGAAGTAGTATGCAACGTATTGTAGCTGAATTACTTTTACCAGGATTGCACCTGTAGGACCTGTATGGCTGGGCGCCTCCCACCTCTCCGCTTGCCACCCAGCAAGGGAGGGGTCACAGACAGTGGGCACCACGTTTTCCCCTAGTGGCTCCCACCTCCTGCAGGCAGTCAATACACTTGGCGCGCTGGTTGCTGGCAACGAAGCCCTGAGGAACAAGATAGGGTGGGTACTCTTGGCCTGATAGATTGCAGCCACCTGAGGCGCGTGTTGTGCTCACTTGCATGGCCTTTGTCACCTTTATCATACAGTTAACACCATACACTGGCATACACTGAAGTCTTGAACTGAGCAACCGCCCCCCTGACTGCCGTTAGGGGTGCTTTGGCGATCAGGAGATTTGCCGTTAAGCATTGCCATGCCTTGGTGCCCTGCTTGCCAGAAAGCCTGCGCTACTGAGTGACTTTCATTGTTTCCCACTCACCCTCGCCTGTTGCTTGTGGATGCGCGGTGGTGCAGGGAGCTGATTGGCTACGAGGTGCTGCTGGCCGTGCTGCTTAAGCGCTGCACTCCAGGGCACCCTCCACAGCTGCTGCTCCGGTCGGTACTTGGGCTCATACTGGAAGTGAGTGAAGCACATTTACATGTCATTTTAGGCTCAGTTCATGCTCCCTTGTATGGGGCAGGTGAGCTGGGGGCCTGACGGCCTTGCTTGGTGCACTTGCGGAGGCAGTGCACCACACCGCTGGAGAGGTTTTTGCCTTGCGGCGTCTCCTGCAGGCGGCCCTGGGTCCACCATAGATTAAATGGCATTACAATGAACTATGTGCCGGCGCAGAACCTCCAGTTTTTGTTCTGTTGAGTGACTTGCTGTCACAGTGGCTGTCTTTGCGGCATCTGCGCTGGCAGGCACCGCTGCCTACTAACAGAGGCCTACACTTGCCGTCTTTGCTCATTCACAGGAGGTGCCCCCGCCAGCTGTCCAGAGCAGCGGCACCCGGTTTTCCGGCTGCACCATTGCCAACGCTGCTGCCGTGCCGCTGTACTTCCACCTGCTGCGGCACGCTGACAGGCCAGACAGGCTGTGGGGACTGGCCGCGTGGAGGGAGCTGCTGCTGCAGGTGAGCAGGCAGTGCGGTCGTTCCATTGTATCCTTTTCACTATAGTTACTTAGTTACTATATATGCAGGTTGCTTTTTTTTTGTCACGGAGGTGGTGGCTTGGACAGAACTGGCTGTCAGACTAGACCAGTTGGGGCATGACTTCATGCATGTCTTTCAAAAGAACCTGCCTGGAGAGTGGTCTGTACAACCTAATAACCTGCAAGACTTCTCTTCTGTATTGACACACTGCCTAAAGATCCCGTGCCGGCTGCCTGATTCCTCCTATGTGGTTGGTTGCAGGGCGGCACCGACAACCTGATAGCCTGCGACAGGGCGGGCCTGAACTCCCTTCTCATCGGCTGGGTCACCTTCGAACTGCAAAGGAACAAAGCCAGCAGCAGCAGCAGCGCTCAAGAGGGCCACAGCATGGCCGTCTTGAGCACAGCAGGGGCTGATGATGCCGGCAGTCTAGCTGCTGCTGGTGGGAGTTCGATTGATGGGAACTCGTATAGTGGGGTTGCAGCTGTTGCGGCCCAGGGAGAGGGGAGAAGAGAGCATACGGGCAGCAGCAGCGGCGGTTGGGATGAGGAGGTGGTGGATCGCCTGCTGGGGCTGCTGGGCTTGACAGGATCCTACAGCATCACAGGTGAATGGGCGAGCCCCCAAGCGCTGCACATGCGTACGGGAAAGCTGAGCCGCTGACCAGGCAGGATCCTTACGGGAGGGTTTCCTTGGACTGGCAGACGCCCCGGAGCACACTGCACTGACTATGGTGACGGCACCTGTATGACACACATGCACTCCTCGCAATATATGTCCCCCCGTGTGTTAGCTGTGTTAGAGAGTCGCTGCTTGTGATAGCCTTTGTCCACCCTGGCTTCCTGGCAGCATTCCCGAATGGACCTCCGCCTCCCCTGCTGTCACTCGCATTCCCTCCAGTTGCATCAAAAAAAAAATGTTAGAGTGGGTCTTCACAAAGCTGACTTGCCTTGTCCCCCATCGCCACATTCCTTGCAGGCCGTGACCTGCATGCCCTTCTTTCCCTGCTCAAGCCGCCTCCCCACGCTACACCCGCTTTACTGCCGCCCTACGCTGTGTTCCTGCTGCGCACGCTGAGCTCCATGGCGGCGCACGAGGGACCCCCAAATTTCTTCAACTTCATGGGGGGTGCCAGCCACACCCCCACCGGAATCCCCTGCCAGGGCCAGATCAAGCCGCCGACCAGGGGGTATTCCCTGGCTGCCTGGCTGCGCGTGGAGGGTGGCAGGGACGCTGCGGACGAGATGAGCCATCAAAGCATGGCAGCAGGCTCAGCAGGCTCAGCAGGGCCAGCAGGCAGGACGCAGCGGGTGGTGGCTGCGCTGCTCAGCAGGCAGCCAGATGCGCTGAGGGGCCTGGCATTTGCTGTCGAGGGTAAGCAACCTTGCTGCCTACCAAGATGTATGGTACTGATCAATCGATCGTTTGATGGGTTCGTCAGCCAAGTCACTGACTTATAGACTGGTTGACGTCCAAGGCGCCTGTGCTATCCCTCCTCTGTACCCTACTTGCCTGGGGCAGGCACAGGCTGCAAAGAGCCTCATCCTAAGTTTTGATTCTTGGGATGGCGCTTGCGTTGGTGCAAACGATGGCCTCACTGGGACTCAGGAACAGCATCTATGCGCTAACCATGCAGATGCTGCTCCACAATGACGTGATCCAATGAGATTTTGTTGCTGCAGGGCAGCAGCTGGTGGTGCACAGCTGGGCGCCAAAGCACGCTGAGCTGGCCACAGCGTGCCAGCTGTCGCTACGGCGCTGGTGCCACCTGGCCATCACTCACAGCCCTGGGGGAGCGCTGAGCCAACCGCTGCTTAAGATCTATGTGGATGGGGCGCTGCAGGTATGGGCATATGCTATGTGCCGTGAGGAGGCAGTGTAGATGTGGGTTGTCCTGCGCCCTTTATCTTGTGGGTGTGCCAATAGAGTTACACCGCATCCCTGGGAGCCCACCCCTGCCAGAGTTACCGTTGCTGGGGTGTTGCTGGTCGGTTGGTACTGCGCTGCGTGCTTGCATGCTTGGACTCCCTTGTTGCAGCCAAGTCCCCCATCATTCCACCAGATCTCTTGAGGTCCCCCTCGTCCGGTCGCAATCCCTTTCAACCCGAGCCGTACTCAGAAGCCCTCCCAAGCTTCAGAAGCTGCTTCATAACCTGCATCTGCTGGAATGCAGCTCTTGGTGCTCCCGGCTCGGCAAACCCCAACCCCTTCCCCCCTCCTTTCCTATGCCGTCCTGCCTGCCTGCATATCTGTCTGTTGAGTTGTCTGCAGGCTTCCCTCGCACGGGTGCGGTACCCGGGGCCCAAGGAGGCGCTGAACAGCGTGTGCTTTGGCGCCGCCGCTGCGCCTGCTGTGGACGACCTGGTGCTGCTGCCCTTCCAGGGCCAGATGGGCGCCATCTTCCTCTTCGACGACGTGCTCAGCCCAGGTGTGTGCTCCTGGTGACAGCGGGCTGACCTTTTTGGGGGTATTTAACAACTGCGGTGTTACCAGGAGGAAGTCCTGCCTGGTCTCGCCCACATTGCAACCATGGCCCGAGATGGATCTGATGCCCGCATTACCCGCCTGTGGGTGCTGCTCAAGCCCCCGTTGCACTATGTCAGCTGGGCGAGGCCTGCCTACCTGCCCCAACGCTAGGCTGCTGCACTGGCCCTCAAGCCCCTAATGCTTGCCCCGCAAGTACCCTTGCAGCTCCAACCCCCCAGTGCCATTTGCGGCTGCTGGGCCCTGCTCTGCCCGTCATCAGGCTAGCTCTGCCATTTAACAGCTTGGCCTCCCTTCTGGCCACCAACACCAAGCCCGGACCCTCGTATACCCCTGCAGCTTAAGCCCGTGCGCTGCTGCAACTGGGCCATGCTCTGCCAGTCATCAGACTAGGCTTCGCCGGCCACCAATAGGCAACCCATGCCCATTATGTGCTCTTCTTGCGGATAAGCCCACGCGCTGTGCCAGCTCGGCCCCGCTTTGCCGCTCATCAGGCCAGGATTCCCTTCTGGCCACCAATGACTAACCCTTGCCCCCTTGCAGCCCAAGCCCACGCGCTGTGGCTGCTGGGCCCCGCCTACCAGTCCGGCCTGGCCCCGTTCGAGAGCAGCGCTGTGCTGGACCAGAGCCCCCAGGCAGCCGCAGTGCTGCTCCAAGGCAGGGACGCGCCCATGCCGCGGCTGCTGCTCAACTATAACCCTCAGGTTCGAGCGTGCGTGGGGCCCACATCAGCGTTGGATATTCTGTGTGTGTGTGTGCTGGTCCAGAGCCCCCAGAGAGTCGCTGTGTGCCACCCAAGGCGCCCTGCGCACTGACCGGTGGGTGGGTAGCCCCCGCACACGCCTCCGTTCGATCTGTTCCACATCGCAACTGATGACAAGTGGGTACGCTACCTAGCGGGCAGCTTTAAAACCCGCCCCTTCCGCCTGGCATTGTGCAGGCAGCTGATGGCAGGCGGTTGCAGGACCTGGCCGGTGGGCCCCCCGCCTCCCTGCTGCCTGGGACCAGCCCCTGCTGCACCCGCCAGCCTCGCGACATGCTGCACTGCCTGGGGGGCATGGCGGTGCTGCTGCCCCTGCTGGCCCTGCTTGACAAAGCGCACGCTGGGCCTGCTGGGCCTGCTGCCCCGCCCCCAAGTGACTCGACCCCAGGCGGCTTGCCGCAGCAGCAGCCTGCGCAGCAACTGGGACTGGGACCGGGAGTGGGAGCGGGGGGTGATGCGGTGGGCGGTGGCGGGGCGGAGGTGGCACAGCAGGGGAGGCTACCAGAGCTAGGCGGTGCCGCGGCGGCGGAGGCAGTGCGGCTCGTGGCGGCGATGGCGGAGGGGTGCCCTGCCAACCTGCAGGCACTGCGTCAGACCCATGGCAAGTTGGGTGTTAGTTGGCTTGATGTGGAAGTGGAGTGGCCATATGGAAGTGTTTCCCTTTTACCGTTGTGGTGTGTGATGTGTGGGTGGTGGAGGGGGGGTGGGGGGGCGTGGCGGCGCTGCCGCAATTTTGGAAGTTGCATGCACACATAAAGTACTCGGCCCTCATCCATAATTACGACGCCAGCGTTGGTGTTGTAGACTCTCCCATGTGCACCTCAGAAATTCCTTGAGTTAGCAACCTTCCTTTGGTGTGCACTGGGGGCTCACAACTGGCAGGAGGTAGGAAGAGGAGATTCACCTGGCTCTTTGCGTCTTGCAGGCCCAGCCATCATGGGGTTCCTCCTCGCACAAAGCGGCCCCCGCCACCTCACCCACGAGCTTCTCAGCGCCCTTGAAACCCTCCTGACAGCGGTCGGCCCTTGTGAGGAGCTCCTGCATGACGTATTACGTTATCTGGTAGTCAACCTGCGGCTGTGGCGTACTGCGCCTGCTGAGGTGCAGCAGCACCTGGTGCTGGTCCTGCTCCAGCTGGCGCAGGTAGGTGATGTGTTACGTAATCCTTACTCACCAGGGCCTAGGTTGGGACCCTGCAACCAAGTGTGACCTGGAAGCCAATGGCAACTTACCTGTCTGTTGGTGGGTTTCTAGAACACGTGGGGCTGGTTGATTGTGCGATCTCCTGACCTCAGTGAGTCATTCGAGACCAGTATTTTGCATCCTCTGTGGTGAAGAAGGTGCCCGGCATGGTTAGCCCGGCGGAGCGGCGTGTCATACATGCTGGCACAAGCCGCACGACTTTGGTTACCACCAAGTGCAAAGGGCCCAAGCTCCTGTATGCCGACTGTGCATGTCGTCCTGCAGCTGTTGCTGCTGCCCATCCCCCATCCGTACTTGAGCTCGGCAGTGCTCACTGCAGCTCCAGCGCTTGGACGCATCTCTTTACTGGTTTGCAAATTTGCCTGTGTTCGAAGTCTCACACCTTACTCTTTCGGCGTAATTTCTGTGGTGTGCAGGCGGAGCCTGTCATGCTGCGCCGGCTGCTGCCCATCCCCACCCTGCTAGACCACATCAGGGCTCACTGCGGCACATGGGCCCCCGGCTCCCACAAGCCCCTCTCCGCCACGCTGGCGCCAGCCGGCGACAGCCTGGCAGATCTTGCCCAGCAGGGCACGCCAGCAGGCGCAGCGGCAGCAGGTGGGCAAGTCAGCAGCGGCGGTGGTGGGCAGCAGCAGCTGCTGTCACCCAGGCAGGGCCGGCTGGGCACACCACTTGGCACCACAGCCAGAGGGGCTTTCACAGACCCTGGCGCCGCTGCCGCAGAGCAGGCGGGGGAGCTGCGGAAGGGTTACCTCAGCGTGGTGAAGGCCCTGCTGAATGCGGCAGCGGGCGCGCCAGACGATGGCGGCGGGGATGCCTTGCAGGATCCGCTGAGATTCCTCCATGATGCCCGGGTGGGTACCAGCTGCCCTTTGTCAGGCGAGGACCAGTAGATTTGGGAGGCTGACGGGCCACTCACTCGAGCGCCCTGCTTTGCATGCTACCCCATGCGGGTAATGCCAGCTCATGCGAGAAGTTGCCCTGATGCAGCTTTGGGGTGGGATGGTATCAAGTGCGCTGTGCGCCTTGCTCTATTGCTTCCCATGCAGGCCCTCATTTCCTTTGTTGGCGACTGCTCAGATGCCGCTCTTGTGGAGGATGTGCTGAGCACGCTGTGCGCCCTGCTGCGCCGCGAAAGTCTGGCACGCATGCCGCTGCTGGTGTGCCTGCAGCAGCTGGGAGGCCCAGCGCTCTTCCTGTCACTGGTGAGTTCGTTGTGTGCAATACTGTAGGTGGTGGTGCAGTGGGGAGGGAGGGTGACAGGCTTAACCAGCATTTACCTAGTAAAGCCTGCAACACTCGGGGCGCTTGAGCTCTCTAATTATGAGGTTAGCACCCAGATGGGAAAGATTCGAGTCTGGGGGGGCTGGTTGCTGCCTGGTGTGGGTACTTTCCTCAATTGGCTGGCGCAGCCAGCATGTAAGCTGTCACATGTGCCACAAGCTGCTGTGCATGCTGGACCACGGAATGACCTGTGCTGTGCTACACACCTGAGCATGCAAATACATGCCGTATGCCCTTCCTGTTGCAGGTCAGCCGGGAGCAGCCCACGTTGCGCATGCTGGGCCTCAAGCTCATCACAGCGTGCCTGGACAGCATGCGGGGCATGGAGGACCCCTCCCACGCCAGTGCTGCCGACATCCTCCAGGGGGTGGGTGAGGGGCTGCTGGCCTTCCCACTCACGCCTGCCACAAGGATCGCCCTGATGGAGATGACCTGCTGTGGGACCCCCTGGCTAGAGGTGGGTGTGGGGGGTCCGTGCATGTGCTTGTGTGAGATGCAGGTGCAGGTGTGTGCCTGGGTGTGTGAGGGTGTCCCCATTTCCCAGGCGTACCGCAAGTGATTTGCCTGCCTTACCTCCTTGTCGAACTGCCTTGCCCTCCTGGCATGCAACACTACAACAGTGGGGAGCCCGGTGCCACACCAACAGGCGCAGCATACCCCCAGAGGCCTGCCCGCTGTGATGTTGCAGCGTAGGAGCGAACCCAGCGCCGCTCCCCAGATGCCCCTCCATTGCGCTTTGCAGATTGACAGCGGCGAGCCGGGTGCCCCACCTCCCCGGATAGTGTACCCCCAGGGTGCCGCCCTGCTGCTGCGCCTGGCTGCCGCCAGCGAGAACGTTGCGGAGCGCTCGGCCACGCTGGGCATGCTCTGTCGGCTTTTGGAGCAACCGGTGGGCATTCTGATGTTACCCCAACTCTAGATTGCAAGATATCAGCCTTAGAAGGCCATTTCACGGTGTTGTTCCAGAGGGGCCCTTGAAAGCGAGGGGAGCGTTCAAGGCGAAGGCCTCAGCGTCGGTGTCTTGTTCATCTTTCAAGTCTGCCCAGCGTTCTTTGTCAGACAGCCCCTGGATGCCCACTAGCAACTGCAAATTGTGTCTTAGATGCGAAGTGCCATTTGGGAAATCACTTGACATTTTCCCGGTTCCATCCTGCAGGGTGGTCAGCAGGCCCAGCAGGCCCAGCGTGCCAACCTGGACATGCTGGCCAGCCTGACCGGCTGGGAGCAGCTGCTGCTGGACGTCATGCGCAGCGGGGCCCCCAGCAGGCGCAGCACAGCAGGCGCAGCGGCAGCCCAGCAGGGACAGCAGGACGGCAGCGGGGCGCTGGCGTACCGCCTGCTGCTGCGCCTGCTGTGCCACGTTATGCAATGCGTGCAGGAAGGGGCCTCACACCTTGTGACCTTGGCAGGGCTGCTGAGGTCCCAGCCTGGCGGCAGGTGGAACATTCCGGGGGGGAAGAGGGGAGGCTTCTCTGGCGGCGGGCAACACCGCACCGGCGCTGGCGCCCGTGAAGTGCTGCATGCTATGGTGGCTGATGTCATGGCCGCACTGTTGGAGGCACAAAACGGTAGGTGATATGTGCGATGGTGCTGGTTGTCAGGGATAGGTGATGCCGCCTGTTCCTGGCCCCCCTGTGGCCTTCAGACACCTAGCCCACCATCTGCCTGCTAGTACCTCGCCTGCAAATGCACCCGTCACAAGCCAAGTCCAATCCCCCCTCGGTGATCTACCCCCCAAGGATTTGATGTCTGACCACGCGCCCCGTCAGCGACCTACCTACCTACCAACCTTGATCGGCGTGCAACATGCCCCCCCTGCAATGTGTCTTGCTGGGGTGGCTGCTTGCAGAGGACTCGGCCGCCGAGCAGCCCCTCTCACCCTCTCACCAGCAGCAGCAGCAGCAGTCCCGGCGACAGTCGCAGGCGCTCTCACGGGCCCTCACCCGCAGCGGGAGCCTCCCCTACAGGAGCACTAGTGATGCTGAGGCCTGGACTGTGGTGTCCAAGTGGGCCACACAGCCCTACCTTAGCAATGCAGCGGCGCTGTTGTGGCTGGCTGGGGACCTCTGGAGCAACACGCTGCTGCCAGCGCCAGGTGTGTGTGGATGTGGGGTGGGGAGTTACCAGGGTAAAGCACCTGCTTGGGAGAGCTACCACCTTGAGTCTTGCCAAAACTACGGGCTGGTGAAGCTTGTGGCCTGGGGGTGGAACGGAGGTACCCAGAGGTGAGTCAACTGTAGGGGGCTGTTTGTCACGCGCAGCTTCCCTTGGTCATTGCACAACCAGGTCTTGGGTGGCCACCCCCAGACCAATATCACACATCGTTTCATTCCATGGATGCAGGCACAGACTCCCTGTGGCCCAGCGCTGCCGCCACGGCCTGGGCAGAGACCCAGCCACCCCCTGACACCATTCCCAGCGAAGTCTGGAGCACGCTGGGGGCTGCTACGACTCCTGCAGCCTCTCATACCACTCCAGACTCCCTCAGTGGTACTACTCCTCTTGCGGTACATGAAAAGTTACATCCCCCGCCAGGGCTGCAGTGGCAGCCGCCCCTGTGGCAGCTGCTGGCCACCTGGCGCTTTGCTGGCAGCCTGCTGGGGTCCTCAGCACAGCAGGAGGAGGCGTGGGGGGCGGCGGCGTCGCCGCCGCTGTTGCCTAGGGGCACGCCGCACCAGCAGCAGCAGCAGGGCAGGTGGGTTATGGCAGAGGCGACAGACTATACAGGCATATGTAAAGAGCGGAGGAAAGTATCAACATGTTACCCAGCGAAGAAGGAATGCAAGCGAAACAGACACGATATAGTACCAGAACACGTGCACATGGCCAGCACCGTAGCCTACCAGCCCTAAATATGCATTAGGTATGCATTTGGCTGCACAGATCCTGCCTGCCAGTGGCAACCCCCCCAAACAGCAGGCTCCTGTAACACCAGCCAGGTAGCATCTGAGTCGCTTGCTGCAGTAAGCTTGAATGCGCTGTAGGCTCATAGCGCGCACTGCTTCTCATAATGTGCACTGCATGCCAGGCACTCAGCTATTCTCCACCGGTGACCGCTCTTAGTCAGAGGGCCAGCCGGAGAGTGTACCTTGTTCTCCTCTCCTATGCTTATCCTGCTGTAGGACGCTTGATCGTGGTGCTCTTGTGGTACTTGCAAAGGCCTGAGCGGACCCACTTGCTGCTGTTCCAGTCTCGTTCTTGCTTTCCACATCTGCTGTTGCATGTGCTGTAGGAAGCCTGCTGCCCCGGGGGGTGCTTGGATGCTGGAAGGAGGCTACCTTGAAGGCCTGAAGGCAGAGCTTGGCATGGGGGCCGCCCCCCGCTTGTCGACCGTTGCGCTGCGCCTGCTGAGCCGAATGCTGCTGTGCACACTGCGTCATGGCACGGCAGAGCAAGTGCGTGTGTATGCTGCCGATGCTATGATGCTTTTGCGGGGTCTCCTGACCTGGTAGTTTTGTGCCATGATGGAGGCATGTTGACCTGGGACTTGCAGCTTTTGATGCATATGCAAAACCATCCATGCACGCCCAGACGCGTGAGCGAGCCATTGGCCATGGCTTGTTGGGAATTTATAGGTGCCTCCCACAGCCGGCATACATCCATCAGTACTTGCACTGCCTGCCTTTGCTGCAGGTGGATTCTGCACTAGCACACACCTCGCAGCTACTGTGCCAGCTGGCAGCCACCACTCTGCCTGACGACTCCCTTACCATGCAGCTGCAGCTACTGCTGGCCTCCCTTACACAGACCCATAAAACCCTCATGGCGGCAGCGCAGCAGGAACAGCAGGCCCAGCAGGAGGGGAGTGCAGCAGGGAGTGCAGTGCCTGAGGTGTCCCTCGCCGCGAGGGAAGCTGCTGTGCTGCGTGCCATGCACGCCGTGGTGGTTGCTGCACCTGAGGCCTTCCCTGGCGCGGCAGAGCTTGCTATAGCCGGCAGCACCCTTTCAGCCGGCAGCAGCCGCAGCAGCAGCAGCGGGCTGAGCCAGCCAGGGCAGGTGCAAGGCAGGGCACCGGGCAGTGGCGAGCCTACCGGCATTCCCTCACTTTCCAGGTCCCTGCGACCCTCCCAAAGCTACGCTACCGAGCGCTCCGAGCTGCTTACAGCAAGGGGACCAGCAGCTGCTGCGTCCGCTGTTTCCCCAACGCCTACCCCTAAGCTCTCTGTTCGTACTCCACCTCCAGCCTTTATGCCAGCTGCTGCTGCTGCTGCTGCATCCGGCTCCGGCGCCTGGCCGGCGCCCCCGATGGGCACGCTGGGGATACCTGAGATGCTGCGCATGCTGCGGCCCAAGGCGGTGCTGGGGGCTGCCGCCGGGGAGGTCTTGATGATGGGTCAGGCTGCCAAAGACATGGATGCCACTTGGCAGGTAGCCCTGTTGTGGGTTGTACCGTTGCACCTGACTCCTGCGGGACCCCTGTGAATGCACGGTAGCCCGTGGCCCGGTTTCCCCTGGCCTTGGCAAGTTGCCAAAGAGGTTTTGTCAGCTGGTTTGGGCTGCTGCAGAGGCGGCTGGACCACCCTTGCGAGGTCACCAGCAAGTAGGCAGTCCAGAAGTCTACAATTCTGACGTTTTCTTCTTTTTATGCATTCAGCACTATCAGGGTTTGCTACGACAACCTCACAAGTAGGGCAGCTAACAGTTGCCTCCTCCGCCTACATTTTGGTGCAGGCGCTGGCCGGACAGCTGGAAACCAGCCTGTTGGCTGAAAAGGAGGCCGTGCAGGCAGTGAGGCAGACTGCTCGGGAAGTGCTAGGTACGACCTGCCCTGGCCAGTTGCAACGCCCCCTGATGGTGCTTTGAGCATCCAAGCAGGAATCTGCATGGGGCACATGCCTCCGTTGCTTGTTGCCTCACAGGCAAGGGAAACCACTTGGGGTTTAGAAAGAGCTCCAGGGATTTCAGCCTGGCCGTCGGCTTTTCTGTATCTTCTGGCTTATTTTACGACCTCTGGCCTGCTGTTGCCTGCAGGGATGAGCGTGGGCGCCGACCGCCTTCGGCGCAGCGCAGCGCGGCAGGCAGCGGAGGAAGCGCAGAAGAGTGTGGCGCGGCAGTGGCACGACTTGCACCGCAGCCTGACCAGTGAGCGTGGGCTGTGGGCCAACGAGGAGGCGCCCCCAGGTCAGTCAGACAACATGGGGGTGGGAGGCGGAGGGAGTATGGGGAGTATGGCAGGCTTAGGCATTCAGGGCAGATCTAAGATTTTGGCTGACATCTGTATGTGCTAGGCTGAGGCTCGTACCTGTTTGTGACACTGGGAGTTGAGCCCGGGCTCAGCCGGCACAGTGCAGGGCTCCATCTGCTCCCGGTCTGTGCCTTGGGCATATTCATGTCTCCCGCTGGACCAGACATGTCAGCCCAGCGCTTGTGCTGCTGCTGCAGCCGTCCACTGGAAGCTGGACCCTGCGGAGGACCCCTCCCGCCGACGCCTGCGCCTCAAGCGCAAGTACAGCTTCGTGCGGTACGAGGACCCGCCACGAGGCACAGCGGGCACAGCAGGGGCGGCACCCGGCATGGCCCGCGAAGAAAGCATGATGGAATTGAAGAAATTGGTGCCGGGTGGGTGAAGGGAGGCCGCTTCTACAGCTTACTCACCCTGCCTTCTTGGCGGTGCTTGTATGTTGTTCCCAGATACCAGTATTGCTCAACGGAGGTGCACATAGCAGGAGTGCTATGACAGTAGACGAGATCCTGTCATGTCAAGCTGTTGTTCTAGGCCTAATGCTGCAGGTATGATGGACTCGCTCGACCTGCTAGTGCATCCAGTGTTAGAGATACCCTCAAGCCAGCCTATTGCAGGCATGTGATGGACACTACGAAACCTTACTTCTGGCCACCATGACGTAATCAGGGTCTACTGCTGCAGGGGCCAACCCTCAGGCTCTGCTCGAGACCACGCTGGAAAGTGAGGGGGAGTCAGAGGAGGGGGAGACAGGGGACCACCACCTCGGCAGCCCGCAAGACCACCTTCACCAAACCTCCCTGCCAAGCGGTGCCAGCACCGGTGGCGCTTTGAATGCTGCCCTGGGCCCTTCCGAGTCTTCCACCGAGTCCAGCCCTGGGGCCGTCCTTCAAACAGGCAAAGCGCACACGCTCAGTGCAGGCGCTGACAGCGTCGGCGCAGATGCTGGTAGCAGTGCTGATGTCGGCGGCACTTCCAGTGGGGCACCGCTCGCCCCAGGCTCGCCACACGTATCTCTGCCTGGCAGCAGGCCTGGCTCTGCATCAACTGCCATTAGGGAGACGTCTGGCAGCCCTAGAAGCCCTCGGAGAGAGACCAGCAGTGGTGGCAGCGGGAGCGGGGGCATCAGCAGAGCGGAGAGCTCAGCAGGGCCCAGCGTGCATGTCAGCAGGACTGTGTCCCTAGCGCTGGCTGCTGCCTCTGGCAAGCTCAGTGCCACGGCCACCGCAGCCAGCGGCAGCAGCGGTACAGCCAGCCGCAGCACCAGCATCGGCACGGGTCGCACCCTTTCTACCACTATGTCGAGAGGGTCAGGCAAGCTGGGTTCACCCACAGCAGCAGCAGCAGGCTCCCCTGCTTTGACAAAGCTCGCGTTGGGACGAACCTCCACGGACTCTGCTTCACTCTCGCCAGCAGCAGCAGCAGCAGGAGCAGCAGCAGCAGCAGCAGCAGCAGCAGCTGGGGAGGCAGTACTGCTACCGCAGCTGCAAGTGAGTGGAACCCTCTCTGGGGGTTATGCGGTCAGCAGGAGCCCGCTGTCCAGCGAAGCGCGCGAAGCGGCGGCACAGCAGGCAATGCACGACCCCGCCATGCATGCATACGCTCTGCCGCCGGCGGAGGAGGCAGAGCGCGCACAGCAGGCATTGCATAACCGCCGCAGCATTGACTTGAGCGCTGCCGGCAGCGAACAGAATTCGATCACAGGAGAGAAACCCACTGCAAGCGCAGAAGGACCTGTTGTGCAGCCTGCTGTGCCTGCTTCGCCTGCTCTGCCACCTGGCAAGGCGGACGATGAGTCAGCAGAGGATGAGCCCAGCGTGGCAGCAGGCCATGTACTGCTGAGCGTGCCATGCCAGTGGGTTCGCCCCAAGCATGTGGTGTCGGGAAGGCTTGACATCACCGCTCATCACCTACACTTCGCGGGAAGCATTGAGGGTGAGTGAGGGAGCTGTCTCTCGCCTTGAGCATGACAAGAACAGTTGCCGTACGCTTAACTTAGCCATGTTGATACACAGGCAAGCAGCTCCCACAGTCAGCCAGCAGACAGGAGGTGCGAGGCGTTAAGACAGCTGGGGGTGTGCTGCGCTTCCCTGACCTTGGCTCTGGACTGTCTGGTTGTCACATCAAAACTTGAGCGACAGCTCTGTCTGGGCCCCTCTGCTTCGAGGCAGGCTGGCGCTCCCCTCCTGCTTGCTCTTGCCTGGCAGATACCGAGGGTGCCTCCAACGGCAGCAGTGCTGAGAACCTGAGAGACTGGGGTGCGCAGCAGCCACAGCAGCAGGAGCAGCAGCGGCAGCAGCAGCGGCGGAGCGGGCGGTGGCCTCTGAGCTCCCTCATGGAGGCGCACCACTCGCGCTACCTGCTCCAGGTGGGTGGCGACAGATTAGTAATTAAGGCTGTACCTGCTCCAGGTGGGTGCTGACAGAGTTTTTCCCAAGGCTATATTTTGCTCCAGGTGGTGATGTTAGGTTAGTCATGGAGGGTGTACCTCCAGGTGGGTGCTGAGGATGAGTCAGTCATGGAGGGTGGTGAGTTAGTCATTGAGGGTGTACCTGCTCCAGGTTGTTGCTGATGAATTACACATTGAGGGTGTAAATGCTTCATGTGGGTGCCAAGAAAACATTGTCGAGGCTGTATCTGTCTATTTGAAGTCTGCCAGGGAGGCTCTGGAAAGAGCCATGCACATTGGGTGGTTTGTGTTACTACTTTACCTGCACCGGCTGCCTGGGTGGATGCTGGCTTGGCCAGTGCTGGTGCTTTCACAAGAACACTGTGAACCAGTCTGGCTTACTGTGGCTAGTGGGTAGCAGGGCTTACATGGCAGACAGCAACAAACTTACCAAGGAGCCCGTCCGTTCCCCAAAGAATGTTCCCTGTGTCCCGCCCCTGATCACCGTTACCCCGGTGTTTGTGGGGTAAGGTTCCCTCCCTGCCCGCCTTCAACCCTCTCCGCCTGTATGCACCCCATCCCCACACCCCCTCGCAGCCAACCGCCCTGGAGTTGTTTGCTGCGGACCGCACCAGCCATGCGCTGTTCAACTTCCAGAGCACCCAGGTACATATGCAGTGCGTGCAGTGCATGTACCATGGCCTCTTGGGGCAGTGAAACCCCCCCCCTGGGTGGGAGGAGGGGTGGTCTAACTTGCGGTGTGGTGCACCTCAGTCGCCTGGGGGAAACCAACTCACAGATAGTGTAAACGAAACAAGGAGTTGAGGGAGGCATTCCTCGACTGACCCTTATGGGGATTAGCGTGGCATGAGGGCTGCTGCTGTCGGGTTGAGAAACAGCAGGCACTTGCCCCGGTTCTCTACAATGGTGTGAGGCAGGGACATTATAGCTGGCCACCACAACCTGACTTCTTGCTTAATGATGGCTCAGTATTGCAGCTCCTGCCCCAACCAAGTTAACGTTTGGTACAGGCTATGGAAGAGGTTGCGGCACAGCTGCAGCGGCAGCAGCCATCGCTGATGATCTATGACCGCAGAAGAAAGCTGGAGTGGGCGGCCAGGCTGCAGGCAAGCATTTGTTGCGTTTTGTGTCTCGCCTCATCGGACCCTTCACTCTTTGTCTTGTGCTGTTGTGTGCACATTTCGCCTCACCAGCTGAGGTGGCAGCAAGAGTCTGGGCTTCCCCCTGATTGCTGCGCCTCAACAGGTTATAGTTGTGCTGTCTGGTAGCTTTCAGCAGCTTGGTTGGGAGCCGTGCACACCGGCCTTTCAAACTCTGCGTCAGGATGGCGCTGTGTAGTAGATCCATGGCGCTGAAAAGTTGTCAGCTTGTCACTACCTATGGTTGTCAAGGCACGGACAGGGGCTGTGACTCTTCCTTTCGCACACCCTGTGACGCTGGGGCTCAGGCACTCCGACTACCCTCAGCACAGTCGTTCCAGCTGGCCTATGCTTTTCCCACTCCATTGCAGGCGCGGTGGGAACGCTGGGAGCTTAGTAACTTTGACTACCTCATGTCCCTCAACACCCTGGCGAGCCGGTCTTACAACGACCTCAACCAGTACCCGGTGGGTTGGGGGCCAGGCTTTGGATTGTTCCTGTGAAATGGATCCTTTACCACCCTTTATGGATATTACTAAAATTTGTGCCTTCCTCCAAGCTCCCAGGACTTGGCTCCCTGCTCTGCGCTTGATCCCAGTCGCTCACTTAGCTCAGCTATGTTCTGGCGGCTGCCTGGTCCCGCTTGCACCGCACACCCAACTCCCGCTTATATTCCCCAGAGCAGAAAACCTAGTCCTCTGTGATAGGCTTCCTGTTGGTGGGCTTCCCCAGCCAGGTGTACCCACAATTGCTGCTGCTTACGCCACCCTCGGGAAACGTTTATCTGAGAACAGGAGCCCGTCTGGTTTGCCGTCCAGGTGTTTCCGTGGGTCCTTGCTGACTACTCCTCACCCAGCCTTGACCTGAACGACCCTGCCAGCTTCAGGGACCTGACTAAGCCCATAGGTAACCCAAATGGTCTGCCATGATGTGCTGCTTGTAAATGTACGACCTGGGCTGCCTGACAGCTCGAGCGGTGGCCAGACCAGCTGAAGCACCTTGCACGCGCCGCGTTCCCCGTGGCTACACATGTCTCCTACATGTGTTTGGCCTGGCTGTCTGCATGCCTGCAGGTGCGCTGAATGAGAAGCGTCTCGGCTTTTTTCTGGACCGCTTTGAGTCGCTGCGGCACGATCCCGAGATCCCGCCGTTCCACTATGGGAGCCACTACTCCTCCGCTGGCACGGTGCGTAAGCAGCCTTCAAATCCTTGGCATGCAGTCTTTTGCTTCTGACGGGGCCTCCCTACTTGCTTTTGCCAATGGTGGCAGGCAACATCAACATGAGAGGAGATAGGGGTAGAGCGCTCTTGTGCCTATGGTGCCTGCGGCCTGGGTGGCTGGGGTTTCCCATCGCTTGGGCCCTGGCCTCCAGGGTGCCCACCAAGCAGGCCTTGGCGCCACCACACCCGCCAACGGTCGCCAACCAACGGCCAGGCTGGGGAACGCCCACAACTCACATGGATTTTCCTACAAGAACTACATGCAAACGATTTACGCCCTATCCAGGTTCTCTTCTACCTCCTCCGGCTGGAGCCCTTCACCGGCATGAACAGGGCACTCCAGGTGAGAAAGCGCGGTGCACGTGTGACCATTAGCACTTCCTGCAGTACTGACTTACTGCCAGGGCGATTGTGTATTTGCCCACGCATGTGATAGTAGCGGTACTCCCACACCTTGCCTAGGTGCACCAAAAACTGCGCCCTGAACCTCAGGAGCCATGCTTGCGTTAGCATGTGACAGCAGTTTACAAGGCCTAACATGGTGGGGCAAGCAAGGAGCCAACTGAACAACTGACAGCAGGTCGGGTGGGTGTGTGCTGGCCTATAGGGGGGCAGATTCGACCATGCCGACCGGCTGTTTCACTCCATAGCCGCCACCTGGCAGAACTGCCTGGACAGCTCCTCAGGTAGGGGGGCACAAGGCGGGGTGCAACCCCGGGCACAATGCTTACGCTTGTGGCTTGCCTGAGTGTGCCGTGTGTTCCGGCACCTCGCTGCAGATGTGTCCGTTGGGCTGCGAGGCCTTTACCGGGATGGATACTTGCCTGGCATGGGCAGAGACCCCTTGGGGGAGCTGCTGCAGCTGGACCTCCTCGGCTGGCTGGCAGAGCTTCGAGACTCCAGGGACTGCCCAGGCAAAAGTGCGTGGCGTCATGACAAGCCCGATCTGACTAGCTGCCATGCAGATGTGAAGGAGCTGGTCCCAGAGTTCTACAGCCAGCCAGAATTCCTGCGCAACGCTAATGACTTCAGCCTGGGACTGCGACAGGTGGGACCCAAAGTTCATATATATCCGTGGACCCTATTGTCCTTCGTGCTTCCTCACCTTCAGCTCTGAAGCGCAGGCCAGGGTTGGCATTGTGACTGGGGGTGGTGCTGCCGGAGACGCAGGGCAATCTGCTCGAGTGCATTGGCCGATATTCAGCAGGGGTGGTGTGTTCTTGTGGGTCTTGGGGCGGTTATCCCTGGTGCAACATTACTACAAAGCCGAACTCACGAATGTGTGTCGCCCTCCATGCCATGCCCTTACTCGACAGGATGGTGCAGGTTGGGTGCGGCTAGGTGACATGGTGATTACCCCCTACTACCACATTGCAGCGAAGAAGGCGTTTCAACTAGGCCGTGGCATCTGCTGCTCCACCCCTTGTGGTGCAGGATGGGGTCCGCCTGGGCGATGTGGTGCTGCCTCCCTGGGCCAACGGCTCGCCAGATGAGTTTGTGCGGGTCATGCGGGAAGCTCTGGAGGGCGATGTGGTCTCACAGGTAAACTGAATCAAGAAGGAAGTAAATGAGTAATTTAGGTCCCACAGGTGGGCCATAAGAGGGCAATGGCAAGGCTTGCCGGCTGCTTGGCTTGCTTACTGCCGAATTGGTTGCGCTGTGTCCTTCCAGCCAGTTGCAGAGGCTGGTGTTCTGCTTGGGGCTGGCATGAACCGCGGCCCCCGCACAGCCTGCATGGCATATCAAACTTGCACAAGGCTGGTGGCAGCCGCTGGGTCTCAGCACCAAATATGGGCCCCCTGACTAGGGCTCAGGTGAGCAGGAGCCCAGCTTGACAGGGGCAGCGTGGGGAGTGGTGTGAAGAAGAACCTTCAGTCAACCAACAACTAGTCATTTGCCTTGCCCCGCGCAGAACCTCCATGCCTGGATCGACCTCATCTTCGGCTTCAAGCAGCGGGGGCGGGGCGCTGAAGAGGCGCTGAACCAGTTCTACTACCTCACCTACGAGGGCACGGTCGACCTGGACAGCATCGGTGATGCAAGGCAGGCAAGTTGAAGGGGGTAATGAAAACAGGACAGGCCTCATATTCTGGTTGGCTAAGGGGAAACACATGCCATTCTCAGTCATGGTGGACCTGGACAGCATTGGGGACCCGAGGCAGGCAAGTTGCTGAGGAGGTCGCCAATGATGGCTTATATAATACGGTACGATGCTTGAATGGGTGCGAGGCATGCTGGCAAACACTGCGGGACACTGGGCTGCCAGCGTCCGCGGTCAGCGCAGGCGTGCCTCTCTCTTCATTCACACATGTCCTAGCAGCTAGTGGCGTGCCACGGTGCAGCGCACACTCTCGTAGTCCTGCAACACCTGGTGGGCAGCGGGCCACAGGACTCCTGGCGGCTGCACTTGCGCAGTGGGTGGGCATGAAGTTCACTACATGCACAAGTGTACCACATGTACAAGCCAGTTGCTTAGGTCCATCACCCACTTCAATATTACCAGTAAGCTAGCTAGTTTTACCGGTAACAAGTGCCTGGCTGCAGCGGCGGGCGGTGGAGGAGCAGATCCGGCACTTTGGGCAGACGCCCATGCAGCTCTTCAAGCGGCGGCACCCGCAGCGCGGCGCAGCGCCTTCGCCCGCCCTGCGGCCGCTGCTGAACGGGCCCGACGTCATGCGGAGGTCTGCTCTAGGGCTGCCTCTGCCGGACAGGTGGGTGGGCAGCTGTGCCAGCGGGCAGCTGGGGGGCCCAGGGCAGTACTCCCACAGCATATGTTGGGGATCGGCCTGAGTTGCTTCTTATCCCTAACCCTATGCCCTGGACCCCCAATCTCAGTCGACCTACAGGGCGCAGCGGTTGTGGTGGCTTACAGATCCTCCCAGCTTATCTGCCGCTTGTCACGCTTCCAGGAGCTTCTGCAGGTGCAGAACTGCCTAGACCAGTTGGTCGCAGGGTTCATGCCATGCATGCCCATGCGGACCGAGATGTGCACGCTATGCCTGCACATGTTTGCACCCTCAGTCCCCCTCCCCTCTTCCTTACCCTTGTCCTTGTCCCCATATCCACATACATCATCCCCTCACCCCTGCCCATCGTCGCTTCCACCATCTATCCGCAGGAGCGGCGTTGCCGTGGAGCACCTGGCTGTGGTGGAGGGGCGGGTGGTGCTGGTCCATGCCGACCGGGCCGTGTCCTGCCACAAGTGGTTCCCCTCAAAGGCCGACATCGGGGCCTTCACCTTCAGCACGGGCGTCATGGATGCCGCCACCTGCAGCATCGAGCCGGATGGCGTGCCCCCCAGGTCAGGAGCGCCTGCGAGGCTTGGAAAAGGGGAAGGCCGCTCTGTGGCTACTGGGGAGGAGGTGTGTGTGGTGGGGGGGGGTGGGGGGGGGGGGGGGTCGGGTGCGCGTGCGTGCGCGTGTGTGTAGTACG
>BBXU01001857.1:0-29131 GCA_001598975.1 Parachlorella kessleri
GGTGTGTGTGTGTGTGGGGTGTGTGTGTGTGGTGTGTGTGGGTGTGTGTGGGTGGGTGGGTGGGTGTGGGTGTGTGGGGGTGTGGGTGTGGGTGTGGGTGGTGGTGGTGGTGGTGGTGGTGGTGGTGGTGGTGGACATGAGAGTCCCTACCCAAGCCGGTCAGCGTTGGAGCCATCCCTGGTCTAGCTCTTGATCAGCTTCCTCCATACTAAATGTGCTCAACATGCTTCCATTTAGGTGCCGTGGAGGTTGATCCATCGCAGGTGGAAGCCACCTTCGTTGGCGCTTTATCCGTGGCGTCGGGAGGTAACAGTGAGAAATCATGGACCAAAGAAGTACGAGTGCATACACCCAACGGTGCGAGAGGATGCAGGCTGCACTGCACCCTTCATCATTAAATTTACGCCTACCATGTTGTGTGGGCTGACTGCTGTGAGTCTGTGCTACGACTGGCGAGCCTCTTGCATCCAGGCTTGTGATGCAGAGTTTCCTAGGACTAGAGTGTTGTACATGCTTCACTGGCGAGGATGTTAGGCTACTTTGCCTGCAGGAGATATGATTTCGTGCAGCATCCCAACCATCTACACCAATACGTCAAAGACGGCAGGTAGGGATTATGGCGGTCAGGCTTGGCCCTGGTGCTTGCCTTCGGCTCTGCATTGGGCACGAGCTGCAGTTGTAAGTGCTGTTCACAGTCCTTAATGCGATGCTTCGGACAATGCACAGAGCACCCTCTGTCTCACGCTGCCAAGCAACAGTACAGCCATCCGTGGCAGCTATAAGCCATCCATGGCATCCATAGTTAGCCGCTGGCTGTGCCTATCTCGCAGTGGTTGCTACTCCAGCGGATCGTACCCGGCCCAAGGTCGCCCTGTCATCTAAGGACGGCATTGTCCACATGGCTGACATGTCCGCCACTGCCAGTAAGTGACGCCGTGGCTATACCATTCTTCGCTCTTCAGCTTTTTGTAATCAAGCGTGTTCCCTGGCGGGAGTTGACTCACAAGCCCGTCACCATGCTGGTACCCACTCATTACACATAAGCCTGGTATCTGTCACTTAACTGAGCAAATAAGTTTTCAGTGGCTTCTTCTACGTGTTGCAGCCATGAATGGCTTCTCTGTGACCGGCTGCCATGTCAAGACAGCCAAGCTGGAGGTCATCGTGTACCAGGTGTTTGGCGCCGAGCAGGCTTCCCTATTCCCTGAGTTGGAAGGGTGAGCTGGCAGCCGGAATTGCAATGCTTGGGTATGATCAGGGTCACAACACGGCGAGCTGTCCAAGAGCTTCCCCGCGGGAAACTGAATATGAGATTGCAACCATGTAGCGCACCCAGCATGCCCCTAGCAGTCACCTTACAAAGTTTATCTTTTAACTTTTCCTGTGGCACCCGAGGCCATAATAAGGGCTGCGGTTCGTGATGTGCAACCGAGGGCATCTCCTCAACCCAATCCACTGGCTGGTGTCCTGTGGTTTTCCCAGGGCACCACTTTAGGCACGGCTACGGCTGTGCCCTTGAGGCCTGGCGTATTATATATTTATTTTTCTTATTTGCCCCTGGAAGTCCAAGTGCGGTTCGCCGTGCGGAACATGCTGGCGTGCTCCTCAACTGACCGCTGGGGTTGTTGTGGCTCCAGGTGGGCGGAGAAGTACACCTGGCTCAACATGAACTTCAGGCTCACCAAGCCCCTGGCCCACCCTGTTACTGGTATACTGGGTAAGCCACTGTATTACTCATCTAGAGTGCGAGTATCCACTACTACAGTGTGTGTCATGGCAAGGGCTGGGCAGTTGGAAAAGCCATTTCACATCTAGTTGGTAAGGCGCCTGCAGCACGGATTTGCAACCACCAAGGATGCGTCAGCCGGCAGCATATTCATGTGCGTTGTGCGCAATAGGTGCCACCAGCGGTGCTCAACCACAACATGTGTGTATTTTGAAGTTGAACTACCCTGCAGCTGGCACATTGGACTAAAGTGATATTGCAACGTCCGCCATTTGGACAACAGGTGCAACATACAAAGCCGACCTGGAAGGCAAGGACCTTTCCCTGGGCGGCCTGGAGGCGAATTTGGAGGACGACGGCGTGGGAGGCGACCAGGTGACTGGCAAGCTCAGCGCCCGTGGCAGCGCCCGTGCTCTGACTGGTGCGAGTGCCAGCCCTCTGACCGCAAGTGTCTTTAGGAGGTTTTGAGGGCACGGCATTCTATAAAAAAGGAACTCCTCCGAAGGGATAACAGGATCCAATATTGTGAGCTGTAAGATTCCAGAATGCTTTTGGGAGTTCTTATCTGGGTTTCAGTGCTATGGGTGCTTGTTCCTGGGTGTGTTGGGAGAGCGTGCCTAAGGGAGGTTTTCACCTGTGGGTGTGATGCCCTTTGAAGAGGTCCGATCCGAATGGTTTTGATCACTGCACAAACTTGTTGTTCAACTTATCCACCAGCGACATTATTTTGTACAATGAACATCATGAGCTGTTGGCTGCGTCACTGAGCACTAGGCTTCTGAGATAGATCATTACGCTTGGGCCTGGGGGTGAGGATGTATTTGAGCACGATGGATCGAGAGAGCTGACATCAGACTACTTCATATGCGTGGCCTTCCCAAGGTGATAGCCTCCACATGTACATGTTCACAACATAAAAATTCTGTAAGGTCCGCGTTTGCCACTTTTCAATCTCAAGTTGCATGCCAGCTGCTAGATACCGTCTATGCTACTTGGTACCTTGACTTAAGTTTGTAGTTGAGCCTGTGTAGCTTTGCCACAGCCTTGGGTGTCTCATTGCAAGGGCCCCCCCAGAGACTACCTGTGCAAGGGTTGACGTGCGGCTGCAAGTTTGATGCCTGCCAGCTTTACCTGTTCAACAAAAGCTTTCGAGCCTCCAATCGCATGCGCACTCTGGATTTGCTTGCATGTCGTGATTGTCTGTCTTGCAACTACCAGCTGCAGCTAGGGCTGCAGGCGTGGACCATGCCACATTTGCTTGTGGGGGAGATGTTGCCGCCCTTTGAATCATCCCATTGTATGAAATCTCGTTTGCCACCTGTATTTGCCAATCCAACCTGTCCTGCAACCAGAGCCATTTTAGGCTACCAAGCTGAAATGCTCCATGCTGAGAGGAAGGAAGGGAAAGGTACTCCGTGCCTTCTTGGGCCTAGCCCGGTGGGGCTCCCTTACGAAGGACAACCTGTGGTTGACGTGCGTACGGCGTGGGTTATGGACACCACGGTTGTGTGCCCCAGCCAGATGGCAGGAGACAGCTATTTTGGCTACGGGAGGCATACGGATCGACCCGCATGCTGCCATTATATCCGGGGTCCCTCCACCAGCAATCTGGGTACCTCTTCCCTGCCCGGGAAGGCCGAAAAATGAGCAACCTCCCGGGGGTTAGAACCCATGACCCATGGCTCGACGAAGGGTTTCCTTATGGTTTCCCATGGCGGGGTATCTCCATGCTGAGCATAGCTTTGTTGTGACTCCATTTTGGAACGGTCCCCTTTCCACTTCATCCTTTTTGGTACAGCATCTCCACTTTGGGATTTCAGTGATGCCCGGAAGGTGTACAGTTAGCAAGCACAATCGTAACTGCCATGTTCAGATGCCTATCCAGACAAATGGAAGAAGCTTCTGCCGGCTTTTTGACGCAGCTGGCACCTTCCATACTATTGTCTGACACCTTCATGTCACGTGTATTATGATCTTATGGAAGAAAAATGCGTTGGCCTCTAGAGGCAGGCGAGCGGCCAAAAAATGGGCAAGAAAACCAGTACTGACCCATTGCCCAGATATGGATATATACCCACCTCCTATGCACATACAACTTTTCAGACCCTGGCACCCATCACTGTACCCTCGTACAAGCCATAGCAGCCGCTTCTGCACAGTTCTGCTTCTGAAACTTAACCCATCCCATCTACTCCTGTGCCGTCGCATCTACTACATATATGTGCTACCTACACCCCTAGCCTTCCCTAGATGCGCATCCCTTCTTAGCTCCAGCTATTTCCTCGGAGCCTAAAGGGAGGGTTTGGGCAGTGCGACCACGATCCTCGGCCTGTTGGGCAGCGGCATGGCGCCGTAGACGACACCTGCTCCGTTGGGTGTCTGTATGGGGCCCTGACTGGTAACTGCTGCATTGGGGGCTGGCGAGGGGGTGGGGCTGGGGCAAGGCGTGTCCTGCAAGCGGGCAGGGAAGAATGGGTGAGCACATGCAGATGCCACAACCACCCACGGAAGCTGACAGCCCTGGGGTTTGTATACATATCTAGGCCGAAAGCGATTCATGAGTCTGGGTTATAACCACAGATAGTCAATAAGAGCCGACATGAGCAGCGGGGGTCGTATCATGCTGGTAAGGAGCTGCACCCGGTGTGAGGCCTCCTAGAGGAACAAAGCAGCAGCTCAGACCATGGCATGCACTTACTGTCCACGTGGTGAACAGCTGGTCGCCTACAACGCCACTGAACGACTCCTGCTTGGTCCAAGACACAACTGCGCCACTCTGCATGGGAGTCACGGACAAGTACCAGGTGAACAGTGTGAGCTCCCTGTTCGGCTACACATTGACGGATTCGCGCTTGCGACACACCTACGTAGGAGGTATATCGCACCTCGTGTCCCAGCCAGGAGCGCTTCCCCGCATAGTTCAAGGGCGCCGCAGGAGGACTCCCTGTCTGCCAGCCGTCGGCAATTCTAGATACAGCCAGAAATCGTCCTCGTCCGCGTCCAGATCTCACCTTGAAGTACATGGTATACTTGACATCGACCGGGGTGTTGAGCGTGCCCTCGAAGGAGATAAACTGGGCCACGCGGTTGTAGCCGGTGAAGCCAGGCACCGTAATAGTCACTGCAGAGCGAGCATGGCTGCCTAGGTAATCGCATGCCCATGTCGGTCATGCTTGGGGCAGATGATGCTGGCAATCCAAAACTCTACCAGGCAGTTCCTGCAGCTGCGGATACTGTGCTTCACATCACACCAGAGCCAACTGACCTTGCTGGCTGGAGCTTTCGGAGAAGGAGGTAGTAGTGGTGACGCTGTCACTCAGGGTGTACCCCATCTCTGCTGTCACCTCCGACTGCAGCAGACAGCACGCACCAGATGCTGGGGCATGCCATTGCCCACGCTAGACTGACGTAGCGGTCTGCTATGGTAGAAATGCACATGTGTATCTACCCAGCTCCTATCGTCTAAACTTGTAGTCGTGAGGAAGCACATTTAAGATCTTAAAGGTCTAGACTTGCAGGCCTCAGCTGCTTCTGGGGCTTCCAGAGACTCTTTAGATCATTGGAGTAAGCAGGCAGGGAAGGCCTGACGCACCTTTGCGACCAGAGGGATGGAGCCTTCAACCTTGACGCTCACTTTCTCACTGATAGTTGTGGAGATAGAGGTAGAAAAGTGGTACTGCTTGGTGGATGTCCTGCACCATGACACACTGACCCGAGGTGAGGCCCTCCTAAGGATCACTCCCCTTCAGCAGCACAAAGTGGCCGCCTACATAGCTTGCTCACAGCGCAGGTCAGATTGACAAACTCCTCTTTGGATTGCACACCAGGTGACGCCCTCTGGGATGCCCGGTGCGAAAGTGTTAGGGCATGGCTGCATGGAGCACGCACACTCCTAGGGCCTTGCCGTCTCTCCCAACCGGAGCTTGCATGGGCTGGGAAAGGACGCATGGGGATTATGACTGCATCCTTCTTGGTGAGCACCCTCGGCAAGCTTGCAACAAACAATTACCCAGGCCCGCTGCCTGGGGACGCACCAGGTGAATGTGGTGCTCTCGGTGGGGGTTGAGCCGCCTGCTGAGTTGCAGCCGTCAATAGAGAGTAAGGACCAGGCTTTGGGGTCGCCAGGCTGTTGGCTGGGCGGCTCCGGCCACGCCAGCAATTGCTGGGTCACTGCAGGCAACCCAGCAATAAACTCTTCACCCCGTGGCCACGTAGCCAACGCTAAATCAGCAGAGCTGAGACTTGCTTGAACAGGCTGGGCAGTGGAAGCTGTGGTGCTGGAGCGTGGTGCTGGTGCCGCCCAGCATGGCATACAGCTGGCAAGCATGGGAAACCCGGGCAGGCAACTGCGATAACCAAAGACCACAAGTTCGGCACCGATGCAGCTCACCAGAGCTGATGTCATCAAAGAACATGAGGCCAAAGGTGTCACAGTAGGTTGAATCGGGGTTGAACCAGGACCCAATAGCACCCTGCAGCATGGGTACGATAGCAGCGAGTGCAGTGTAACCGCGGTTGCAAGTATGGTGCCCAGGCAGGTTGCAGTATGAGACAGACAGCAGGGTGAGGCTTGAAGAGAAGTGTGGACACTTGCAGTGTGCCCTCACAAGCTACTTGCCGCTAGGATGGCCCCATTTGGCATGGTGGCGGTGTTGCTGCCTGCTGCGTCTGCCGCTGCCTTGCCTAGCTGAGCGGTGCTGGTTGCACCGCTAGTGTCTACCAGTTGCAGCAAGATGCCACAGGGTGCTATTCCGCCAAAGGGTGAGGAGCAGTAGGAGACTGTGCCGGCTGTCACTAGCTTGTTTGTTAAGCTGTAGGGGCACAAATCAGGGGACCGTGCCGAAGGGCGCTGTCGTGGGTGCTGAACAGCAAGCGCAGCAAGCATGGCTGGTGTGTGCAACTGCGTGCTCTTGCATGGACCGTGCCTGGCCAGCTAAATGCAATGTCGAGAAAGTTGCGCCGCTCCAGCCCATCTGTATATTCCACCAGAGAACACGGACTGACAGCAACCCCAGCCAGCGACAGGACCAGGCGAGTGAAAGGTCTAACCCTTGGTGCGACATAGAGGGCGGGCTTGTTGACCCGCTCCACTGTCACTTACTCAACAGACTGTGTGCTCTGCACCATTCCTCCATTGCCAGTGAGACGTCCCTGGGAGACGTCCCAGGGACCAGAAGCTGCCATCGCTATACGTTAGCTTGATCCCTCCAAACCCTCCTATCACGTTGTAGTTAAGGTAGGTGGTCAGGCCAGTAACCCAGACACCTGTACAGGGAAGGGTTTTCAACAAGTGAAGTTGGCAGGACAGGTCCTCTGCAGCATCATTGCGCCCTGCTGGCTTTACTTGTTCACAGAGTAAACCTTGGCGAGCATGTGCCAAGCAAACCTCACGGCACAAGTTTGCCATGGCACAGCACACAGTTTGCAAGAGTAGCGCAGGGTAAGGACCAAACCACTGCAGCAGCAGCTTGAGAAATGGCTGCCTTTACACACGGGGGCCTCTACCTGGACTTCAAGCGCACAGCCAAGCTGTGGCTGTCAGTGCGTGCACTTACTGGCATCAAAGGCATCGCTTGGCCTCACTCCCTTGGAGGCCATGCAGATTAATCAATATTGGAGGATATCAATTGCTACCCCATTGGTTCCAAATTGGGCTTTCCCCTCCACCAGGTATCTGAGTACACAGGAGCACACACGCAGGGTGCTAAGTAGTGCCCGTAGCGCGCGAGAATACTGTTTATGGACAGGTGTTGTTGGACCGTCGCACGCGTGGTTGAGACATTGAACAGAAGCCAAGGCCACAAGGTGTGGACCCAGTATAACTGCCAGGCATGTTCAACCTAGCAACTCCTGAACCTACTGTCCAGGCTATCACCCCTAGGCTTCGTTCGCAGTGCAGCCTCACCCCCAGAGGAAGAGTGTAAATGTCTTTGTAGTTCCAAGAGCAGTAGCCGGCCGAGGTAGAGCCTCCAAGCACTGCAGGCAGGAAAGCAAGATAAGGATCTTGTCAGGACATATGTTCCCCCGAACCCTGAGGGTCCTGTGGATGCAAAGGAGCTTATTATCACAGTCCTGCAGGTCAGCTACCTGCCAGGGGGACCAGCAGGCATACAAGAACGCTGACTAGGGACATCTTGCTGAACATCGCTTGCAAAGCTGCACTTGACTTCGTTTCTTACTCTTCAATGAATTGCGGGGCATGAATAATGAAGGTTTAGTTGGAGCACGAGCCACATAAACCGGCGGCCAGCGGGGCAGCGTCGTGTCGGGAATGCCGCGGCTGCGGCCCAGGTAGCTGGAGGCCCACCGCAGTTGCGCGCTGGCCGTGTGGGGTGTCTGAAGTAACACTGTACTTCGATCAAGATTCTCAATAAGGGCCAAAGGCATCACTGTGTTCAAGGCGGCCCTGTGCTGTGCAGTGGCTCGGGCAGCTGACCCATGGTACTACTGCAGTACCAGGCCAATGCCAGGCCCAGTTACTAACCGACAACAGCCAGTAGCGGCAACTTGTACATACCCGCATATGTCAATTTCATTAACTGAAGGTGCGAGAATATGACAAGGTATACAAAGGCAGAGCTGTCGAAAGCAAGGGGAGGTGGGGGCATCAACCAAGGAGGGTGGGCTGAGCGCAAAGCCGCCTCCATAAGAGACACTGGTAGCCAAGATGCAGGGAGAGAATAACATTACAGACAGTAACCAGACCCAAGGTTCAAGAAATCGTCCAGCGAGTGTACACATGTGCCACAGGCCTGCACGCGTCCCATCATTCAGTGGTGGGTGTGACCAGCTGGTCACAGCTGGTCTGCAGATGTGACGTCCGCCTGATACGCTGCAGCTTGCTGGACTCCTTCAGCATGCGCACTTGGTGCTCCTGCACATTAGGTTCAACGTAGCAACACATATATTAAAGCCGAGCCAGCAACGCTCTTTATATGACCCAATCATGAGTTCTTCCACCAAGGCACATAGCTCAGCTTCCCTACCCAGCCAAGCAGCACACGAGCCAGATGCACGGCAAGGCAACACAGCATAACATGGGCTGGGGCTTACCAGATCCAGGATGCGGTGCTGGGTGTCCCTGTGCTTTGTCCGAATGTCCTGCAGAGCCTGCCTTGCCGCCGCGCCCAGCTGGGCGGGTACGGGGTCTGCAAACTCTATCACTATGTCCGTGTCCTCTCCGCAAGGGGAGGGCGGCATGCTGGTGTTGCCATCCTGCAGCAACGACAACCTTGGTCAACCGGTAAGCTTATGATAACCTTACAGAGCATAAAAACAGTCATGCCATGGCGCTATAATTAGCACCACCTCCACTAAAGGCAGCAATCAGCCATGCCATGCCAGTTGGAGCCACCTGCAGCAAGTGCGTGTTAGATAACCTGATAGCACAGGAGGTTGCCAGCGTGCAGCAAATGCCCTTTCTCTTGCCCTGTGATTCCTCTATAACAAAACAGTGCTTGCAAATCCAAAATCTGCTAGCGTAACTTCTAATATGTCCCAAACTTGTCCTTCCGCCTATATGTGCTCGAACTGTATCCACCTTACCTTGACAGCGTGCAGCACTGAGCTTGCTAGGTCCTCATAGTCCCGCTCCAGCTTGATCTTCTCTGACTGCACGACAGCCAACGACTCCCGCAGCTGCTCTTCGGCATCATAGTCTGGCAGTGGTGCCTGCAGCTTACAGCGCGAAAGAGGTGCCATTGAGGGGTAGGAGGGTCCGAGCAGGCGCACTCTGCCTACAGGGCCGTGACCTGAGCATCTTGGGGGCAGAAGATGTCCACCAAAGGCAGAAGGGGCGCTCTTACTTTGCAGGTTCAACTCTTGTCACCTTACACAGCGGTGCACTTCTGCAAAGTTGCAATAAGGCGAAGGAGGCGCCGGAGCCATGGTTCCCCAACCTCACGCACCGCCAGGCCCTGCAACATCTCAGTGCCCACCTGCCCAGCCGCAGTCCTGAACCGTGCCAGCTCTCCCTTAGCCCTCTCGTAGCGCACAGACACGATGTTGAGGTCTATGCGCAGCTTGGACAGCTCCTCCTTGAGAGCGTTGTTTTCGTCCTTCACCTTCTTGTGATACTGGATGCGCTGCTGCGTGTTGTGCTGGCCTGCACAGCAGCAGGCAGAAGCACGGCTGGCTGGGCATAGTCCTGCTGCATGGCATGGTAAACTGAGCTCTTCGGTAGACGGTAGCTGGGGTCGGTATGCTAGATAGGTGGCCGGCAAGATTGCTAGTGTCTCTTGAATGTAATAGTAAAGCCTAGGCACGAGCACTGCAGGTGCACATCTCAAACCACAGTAGAGAGCAGGCTACACTTGGGAGTCCTGCACAGACTTCCAAGCTAAGACCCATTAATGATGTGAACAGTGCAGCGACAGCCGCGCGGGACTTTCAGCCCACCTGTGAGCCCTGTAAGCTCTTCCTCCAGCTTAGATTCGCGCTGGCGTGCTGTTGTCAGCTCTGCTTCTAGCCGCTGCTGCGCCTCTGTCACCTGCAATTAATGGTGGCGACGCAACAAAGGTTAGGGTCCGATGCCAGGTTGCACCAGCACGAGTTAGACTGGCTTTCTATCCATATCGACCGAGCAAACATCGGGACCAGTCATTGCATGCAGGGAGCGTAGGGCACAGCGTGCATATAGCATAGCTGCTGGCAACCCAAAGTGGGGGAATGGCAGCTTCTTTAAATCCACAAAAAGAATCTGGCAATAGCCCACAGAATGTCACAAGGGACACACCGCGCTGACCACACGTATGGGATCACTTACTTCAACAAGTCAGCCAGCTAGCTGCAGCTCACCTCTGTGAGCCTGCGCTCAAGTGCCACCGCTGCATCAGAGGCGGCTCTTGCAGCCCTGCGCTGCTGGTGCATCTCCTCAATCCAGCTCTCTCGCTCGTTCACCAGCTCTGCTAGTTGAGCCTGCAGCGGACCGTCCACAAGGGCGATCAGTGGCGTCCTGCCTGCCATTTCTGGGGTGATGAGGATTGCAAGAGCTGGGCAAACAAGCATTTACCAAAACAGACAGGACACTCGTCAAGTGCGGGTCTTCGGCAGCATGGCGATACACTGTGCTCTGGATATGGCAAAGCAGCTTACCTGCACCTCTGACTGATCAGCAGTTCCTGCCCCTGCTGCTACTACACTCTCAGCCTCCTCAAGAGCAGCTTGCAGCTGCTGCAGCTGCTCCTCCCTGGCTGCCACTTCCTGCCTCAACTGCTGCTGCTGCACCTCTGCCTGGGCTCTCAGCTCGGCAAGCTGCTGGTGTGAGGCTTCCTGGCTGTGGTGCAGAGCGTGCATGTGCTCCGCTTGCAACTGGGCGAGGGCAGCCTCAGCAGCCATGAGTCGCCCTTGCAAGGCTGCCACCCCTGCCTGAGCTGCCTCCTCCGCTGCCAGCTGCTGTGAGCGCTGTGATTCATGCAAGGCCACGGGTGCTTCAGCGTCTGCGAGTTGCTGCCGCAAGCCTTCCCGCTCATGCTGAGCCGCCTGCTGTTGTTGAGCCAGGAAAGCTGTGCCATCCTGGGCCGCCTGCTGGGCTGCTACTAGCTGCGTCTGCAGGGATGCTACCCCCTGCTGCGCTGCCAGCAGCTGCTGCACTGTCAAGGCCGCCGCTGCAACCTCAGCTGCTACCTGGCCTCGGAGGGAGCCAAGCTCTTCATCCTTGACGGTCAGCTGTGCCTGAACTTATCAAAGGCTCACAGGAAGTTTAAAAATGGGCAAATTTGCTGTGACAATACTATGCGGTTGACTGTCCCTATCCCTCTATGCAAAAGACGCTGATATTGATCAAAGGCACTTTCTCTCTGCCAGCCAAAAAATCATGTGCAAGCGGACTCCACCAAGTGCTGGTTCCAAACTGAGTTGGACATTTGCACATTTCCTGTCAAACTTCCCCGGCCAGCACTATACCTGTGCAGCAACTAGTGCCTCCTGTTCAGCAGCCAGCTCACGCCGTAAGTCCGTAGCCTCCGCCCTTGCCAGCAAGACCTGAGACTCCAACTCAGGCAGCTGGGCTGCTGTGGCTTCAAGCTGAGCGGTTAGTGCCACAATTCTGCCAGCAGCTTCCACCCCTGCCCGCTGGTGGCTGGCGCACTGGCTTCGCAAGCTCGCAGCCTCAGCTGCAGAAGTAAGAAAAGGCCTGTTAGGTTGCCTTGCAGCTTTGGCTTTCTGGATGGCGCTTCACGGCAATCGCAAACGATTTCATGCTGGTAGTTTGCCCTCAGGGCATCCAAAATGCCTCATTTCACCTGCAGCGTGCTCCAGCTCTTCCTTGTGCTTGGCGGTAGCTACCTCCAACTCCTCAACCGTCTGGCCCAGATCTGCACGGAAGGGAAGCGCTGCAGCATAGTTTGTGGGGTAAGGGAAGGGTTTGCCAATCTTAACTTACTGAACAATGGTGTGTCCTTCTTGCAGCGTGCCAAAAAACAAGGAACCTCAAAGGTTGCCTTTCGGCCTCTTGGCACCACAATCTGTGTCACCCCACACAGTGTACACTATGCGTATATCACATGGCGCCAGCAGCTTTCAAGTGAGCTCCTGGTTGACAATGTAACATTCAATAGTATACCCATGATGCTTGCACACTGACCTTGGAGCTCGTTGTCTCTCTGAGCCAGCTGGAACTCAACATGCTTCTTGTGCTGTTCTAGCTGCCGATGTAGTTGCCGCAAAGAATCAAGCTCTTGCTGCAATTATGCAGGGAGGGGTACCTTTTTTGATTGTCGCCCTAAACGTTTGACGCTACCTGCCCCGTGATATGTTCCAAGCCATGCACCTGCCAATACTACTGCTTCCAGGAGGGCACTTTGCTCATTTCAACCAGACACCCATTGCCTTGTTCCCAAGTAAAAGGTGCCCCTGGTTGCAGGGTCGACATCCTTGCTAGTGAAGCCAGGCATGTGCACCCATACAGGAAGCCCATACCACCGCTACACTGGTCCTTTTAAAGCTATGCTTACCTGCAGCTCAGCAACCTGAGCTTCTTTGGACTTTAGAATGTCCTGCATCTCCTGTGCCCCTTTCAGCGCTGCCGCAATGCTTTCGGCTGCTGCGCTTTGGGCTGCCTCATGCTCGTCTCTCTGGGAAGCCAGGGTTTCTCGAGTCTCATGGAGCTCCCGCTGCAGGCTGCTGCACTCCTGCTCCAGGGTGCTGACGCGCTTCCTGCAGAGCATGGTGGGGAGCGGGAGTTGAGTCAAGAACCCGGGGCGCAAGGTATGCTACAGCACCCTCACGCCGAGCACCAGGATTTTCATCAGCAAACAAGTTGGGTCCATGTGTTGTAGCAATGATTGTCTACAGTCCTACAGGCGTACGCCAGTATGGAATGGCTGTGCCAGTGCCATCTCAGTTGAAACCGGCCAACCGTGGTCAGTTTATCTCCAAGCTAAGAACCGCTGTGAATGGCCCAGTTGTCATTGACGGCTGCACTTTCAACATGCAGTACCTGCAACATCATGAATGCTCACCTCATGCCGTCCAACTGGTGAAGGGCATCGTTGTAGTCTCCTTGCCTTTCAGCAGCCACAGCACGCTCCTGTTCCATTTGCGTCTGCAGGCTGCTGTGCTCCGCCGCTAGGCTGCAGTTGCAAAAGTGAAATATCTCTTCCTGCGTCCGCTTTTGCATGGGCCTTCTTGATGTAGCTAGCCCATGTCTGGAGCCCCAGTAGGATAGTAGCTTACTTCTCGGCTTTGTGTAAGGCTGATGCCATCCCCACCGCCTGCGCCTGCAGGTCTCACCTGGCCAGCTGGGCCGCCCGCTGCCGTTCTCCTTCCGTCTTGGCATGCTCCAGCTGCTGGTTTTCCAATCGCAGCTGGGCGCATTCAGCCTCGATGCGTTGCATCCGTTGCTCCAGCTGCTGTGCCTCCAGTTCCACCTGGCAAGCATGTTCACCAGACTCTCGGACCTCAGCTGGGTGCACTGTCAATGTCGACCATCTGCTGCCACATTGCAAACCTCATACTTGCAACCTGGGACAGGCACGATTACAATAACCCGTAAACTAGCCTGACACCGACAGCAGCGTTTGTAGGAGCACTACAATACTAAGTGCCTGCCATTGAGACCTACCTGTGAGCGTAGAGTAAGTTCTGATGAGGCCCTGAGCAGTGCAGCACTGCTCTCCTCTCTCACTAGCTCCAGCTGCTGCTCAAAGCGGCTAGCCTTCCGCCGCGCAGGGCTAAGCTCGGCTTGTAGTGCTGCATTTGTCCTGCATAAAAGTGTGGTTCAGCATGAAGTGACATTACTGACGGTACCTATTTGCAAACATATCCTCTAGGTCTGTGCCGCACCTGCCACTTCTGGAGCTCTGTACCATACGCAAACTGTGTGCCATCCAAAACTAAACTTCACGTGAACACAAGCAATGCGCCAGGCTTACCTTTCTAGGTTTTGCATGTTTTGTTGCAAGCAACTTAGTTGCTGCTGCAGCTGGACCCTGGCAGCATTGGCCGTTCGCAGCTGCTCCTGCTCATCAGTAAGCTGCAATGCCAGCTGAGACACTTCAATGTCCTACAGAGCAAATCAGAGCGATATCAGCGCTCTTCTTCAAGCGATATCTAGATGCAGATCCTACTGCATGATGGCCATTTGCCACACATACAAGCAACCAAAATACAGGTTTGACAGGCGGCATATGATGCAGGAGGGCCATAGCCCTTAAACACAAGCAGTCCGCACCTTGTCGGCTACAGCCTGGCTGCGAATGTGGTCAGCTGCCATGTCACTCTCCATCTGCACCAGGATAGAGTACCCCTACCTTGAAAGGTCAGCTTTAAACCCTCCAGTGAAGGTAAAAGCTGTACACCCCTTCAGGAAAGGTACATGCACTGATGCAATACAAGCAGGCTCAGCAAAAAGACCAGCTGGTGACCTGCAGCAACTTCTGCATACTGTCAAGGCTTTGCAGCCTCCAGGAGCCAAGCTGGACACTGAAGCTCAAACATTCAGTACCAGGCCTCAATGAACAAGCAGGGTCCATACAGCTTAACAGCATGCTGGGAGTTGGAGCCACCTGCCAAGAGTACTTCATGACGCACCCTGAGGGATGCAGCCATAGCCTGCTGAGCCACCGCATCCTCCTGGGCAGCCTCCAAAGCGTCCGCGACCGCCAGCAGCTCCCCACGCAGCCCTCCCACATCGCTCTGAAGCCGCTGCAGCTCCTCTCGGTCTATCAGCTCCCGCAGACGATCCACCTCCTGGCCCAGCCGCAGGTTCTCGGCTGTGTGGAGAAGGCACAGGTTCCATACTTAGTCTGGGGGGATTCCACGGTTGTATGCTGGGTTGTACGCGAGGTGTGCCTGCGCCTGGTGGCTGCCTTCATTCTCCAACATGCAATGCAGTATACCAAACGTGTACCGCCCGCACTAGCTAGTGTAGTGAGCACCATTCGAAAATGTACCTGCAAACCTCTTCACTTCTGGGTGTGCCTCCAGCCTGGCCTTGAGCAACTCTACCTCCTGCTGCAGCTCCACAACGCGCTCGTCAGCAGCGTCATTACCTGCATAGGACATGCGACAGGGCTTACTGATGTAAAATGAGGCCTTGTGAAAGTTGCCCTCTTAGTGCTGCAGGCTCACCAATGCCCAAGATCACCTGCTGCAGCCGGCATTTCTCACTATGTGACAGGCAACGCATATAGTCTGCCAGCTCACCATTCTGCAGGCGGGCCAGCCTGGCATCCTTCAGCTTGGCTATCATGGTCTGGCGCTGCAGGTCACCGTCCTTGAGCTTCAGTAGCTCGCCTAGCTGCTGCAGCTCAGCCTGTAGACGTGCTGCCTCCCTAGCTGCTGTCTCCTCACGCCGCAAAGCGGCCACCAGGGCACGGCGCGTGCCCTACAACATGGAACACGCTCAGGAGATTTATCTTAAGTCTTGTTAATTGTGTTTGCACTGTAAATAACGCACCATAAGGGTCCAAATCAGAGCGTCCTACAGTGCTTGATATGAGCACGATCACTCCTACGCCAGGGGGTGCAATCCCTTGTCATGACTACCTTCTGCTTGCTGTCAATGCCAGGACTGTTCTCAGCCAGCAGCAAGCCTGCGCACCTGCTGAGTTCCTGCCCCTGGAGAAGCCATCAGAGGGGAGCCGCTGATGGTCCTCAGTGTTGAGAAGCGAAGCGGTGAACCAAAGCCTTCAGCCCAGGGCAGGTCAGTACCAAGCCCTGCCTGCTGCTGCTGCTGCGCCGGCAGCAAGGACCCATTCTTGTACCGGGCCAACTCCTCCCGCACGCGCTTAAGCTCCCTTTGGAGGGCAGCAGCCTCACCAGTGGTATCCTCATTTACCACAGCCTGCAATTTCCAACAGACAAGTTGTTTTTGCCTGTGCCTTCATTAAGAACAAGCATGGTACCAACAGCTCCATGGACAATGGTGCTTCGTGCAAGTCAAACCTAGGGGGGATTTGGCCCAGCTCTCCCTCTGAGCACCCGGGCACAAACTGGCAGCTGATAATGCTAATGGGACACTGACCTTGTTCTTGATTCTTTTAGTGGCATCAGCAAACCGCAGCGTGGACAGAGTCTCAGCCAGGTTGACTGTGGCTGCAACCAGAAAGTAAAAGCAGACGATTTGTGCTTCCATAGCCCTAATCTGCCCCTAGCCTACGATAGTCACTATACAATACTTCTGGCTGAAACGAGGTTATAGCAGAGCACTGGGATCACCCAGCCGCAAGGCATGATCGCTACTCAGCACCCTCGAGGCCCTCACTGCCTGACCTGGGCTAATGGTGGCAATGAGGCAAGCCTTGGCATTGCCACCCAAGGAGTCCTGCACGTGCAGAGATTGGCTTGTACCAGTGACAAGGGACAGCTGTAGTAGTGATTGCATTGCAAGCAGTCAGCCATCTGTGCTGGATGCAGGCGGCTGTCAAAGCATGAAAGGTGCCCAGTCTGCGGTACTGTAAGTATGCAAGGGTGACTCGCTGACACAAGTGTTGCACCTGGAGCAGAAATGTGAGCCGCGAGTCTCGGTAGGGCACATGTCGAGCCTTGCCACTCTGCAAATCCACCAGGCTGGCTATCACGTGTCCCAGGGTCGACAATGACCTGCAAGGCAGAGCAAGTGCTCACCTTGCTTCTGTACGTGATTATTCCCTGGCGACATAGCTGAAACACAGGTTGCACCTGCGTCCCCCATTGCTACAGCACCCCTTCATGTCTGCCGCAACTCACTTGTTGATGCTGCTGGCCTCCCGCAGGCGCTCTCCCTGCGCGCCAGAGGATTTCTGGCGCTCGCTCCCTGCAAGCGACCGGACCAAGCCAGCTCAAGTTCAGCCATCCACAACCAGGGTTACCTGCCCTTTGCGGAGGAGGCTCTACAGCCAAAGCTCAGTATCTAATCACTCTCAGACAATTTTGCCGTCATGTGTTCCATCACACATGGCCGCAGCCAAACCTTAGGCAGGAAGCAACAGCATGGCTGAACCGAACACCCTCAAGCAGCAGCTTACCCATTGGAACCGAACACCCTCAAGCAGCAGCTCCACAGGTCTGCACCAAGGACTTATGTAAACTTAGTGAAGCGGAAGGGTCGGTGGTTTAACTGTCATAGTTACCTGCCAGATCCACTAGGTGCAGGCGACTGAAGCGGATATTGGTAGCGCCACTGGCGCTGGTGGTTTTGCTCTCCAGGGTGCAGGTGAAGACGCAGTGTGACCGTGAACTCTTGTCATTCCTGCAGTGACATCGCAGGCAGGCATGTGTTAGGGTAGGAGCATGCAGCAACTGACTCCGAGTGCCGTATTTAATATCGGTAGTATTTGTAGCATGCAGGCTATGCGGCTTTGACTGGTGCAGGGTGCCAAGTGTACATCAACGCCCTGAATTAAAAAACTTTCATTTGCAAGTTGTGCATGCAAACAGGATTGGAACATGGGTGTGGCGTTTATGGGACAGGCCATGCGGGCTATTAATGGTCTCGTTACTGGGAGACTAACAACAGCATTGTTAGGTGGCAGCTTGCTCTTAGGCAGGCTCGTTGCCACTTAGTACACAATAGTACAGGTAATCAGCCTGACAGACTGCAACACTTACATGTTGGTCTCGCCTACCCTCCTGTTGGAGATGCCCTGCTGCAGAAGCTGGATTACATCCTCCACTGCATGGCCGGAAGAGCAAGATGCATGGCGATCAGGCCTAGGCACACGTGCATCAACAATGCTAGAATCCACTGTGTCAGCACCTGTGGCACCCAACTGCAAGATAAATAAGGTGAAAAGAATCGTGGCCGAGTGCGAAGGTCTTGTGCTTCTGGTCATGCACAGGTGCACAGTGTGCACTCTGGTGCTGTCTCAGCGGACTTACCACTGCAGCACTCGTCCTCACGGAGCCCCTCAACAAACACCCCTTTCCTTATGTCTTCCCTGACGGCCAGATTGGTGGCGGCAGGATTAAGCAAGTCTGTGAGGGTCTCATTGTAGATCTGCGCTCACCACCAACACATAGGCAGACCATGGGTTTGCAACGACCCTCACGGTCCGGCTGAATGTAGGCTGGCAGGAGGGCAACCCAGCTGATGCACAAAATGAAACAGAGACAGTCGGGTGAAGTCTTGAAGTGCCATGCGCAGCTACAAGGGTATGCTGCCTTGACTTGCGCTCACCTCTAAGAAACTGCAGCGCAGCATGAACTTGCAGACCTCCCCTTCCTGCATTGCAGGCAGTTCTGGCAAACATCAGCAACCGTTATCGTCCTTGATGATTGATAAGGAGCAATTGTACTTTAGGTTTAAGTTCACAGCGTGGGTGGTGAGTCAAGCCCCTGAGTTCTTGCCCCAGGCACCCACAATACATATCACCATCAATAGGCTCACTATTGTCCCAGGGACGAGTCACGCTAGTAAAAAAGCAAATAGAATGCAGCGTCGACACCACACCAGGGAAGCTGAGTCTTCAGCACCGCAACTGCCTAGGAGTTCTACACATGTGGCACTCATGATGGCTGCCACAGTGCTTCCCTTACCCTGGCCTGCTCCTGCTTCTCTCTGATCCGCATGAACAGGTGCTCAAACACGCGCTGTATGAGCCCGCGCGTTTCACCCAGGCTGTCTGTTCCTGTCTGCCCATCGCCTGAGTCGCTGTCCCCCAGCATTGTGAAGGTTTTCCCACTACCTGTCTGGCCATACCTGTAGGATGTGAATGAACAAGCAAGAAAAATTGGTGCGAATTTCAGGGCAACTTGATGTGAGACAACAGCTGATGCTTCTCTGTGTTCGAGCGACAGATAGGTAGGATGCAACACTCTAACCTGGGTTACTTCAAGTGCTCCGGCCATGCCTAACCCTGCTCATAGTCGCCACTCACGCGAAGATGCAGCCATTGAAGCCTTCCAAACAGTTCTCCACTATATGGCGGCCACCAGCTGCAGCAGCAGAGACAGCATTAGGTTGTTAAGGAATGGACCCGCCCCAGGACAAAGGCTGTCGCCTGTCGCACCTAGCCTGCTAGAAGCATATAACAGCAGTTCCAGCCACACGGTAGTCCTAGACAACACAGGCTGTCAGAGAACCCAGCATCCCAAACCTCACCTCGGAAGATGCTTTCTTGGCTTGCGTCTTGCTGTGCCACGTGATCAAATGTGAAGAGATGTGGCTCATGGGCCGAGGCGACCCTCAAGGAGGTGGCACTCTGGGCCTGGACACAGACGGACCCCCCCAAGCTGTGCTCACGGTCATCTGGTGGCCGCACTCTCACTATGACCTGCAATAAAAGCAAGTCGATGGCACCTGTCACAAAGCAGAAACAAGGCCCGCTAATCCAAGTGTGAACAGGTGCTTTGGTAAACTGCACACGCAGTTGCACCTTTGGGCCCACCACTTGCCTTGATGTTGTTCTCCCCAGCTGGTGGCTGGACATCAGCTGCATCCTGGTTGCTGGCTACAACCCTGTTCCGCACACTTGGTGTGTGATCCGCTGTTGTCGCACGCTGTTGTGCTGGGCGGCCACCGCCGCACGTTTTAAGCCCTTGTAGGCTAGGGTCGCGCTGCAGCCGGGGCTTGGGTGTCTGCTTTTCTCCAGCCAGCACCTTGGGCTGCACATGGAAACGTTGTGTCAGCCTAGTTAGCTCTGTTAAGCCACTGTCATCCAAGTACTGTGCACGCTCTCGATCCAGCCTCGCACCGTGGGAGCAGCATTGTAGGCCCTCAACAGCTGCCTGCCGTTCCTTGAAACACTTTCTGGCGTTGCGCTGCTCAGCAATCTCCTTGGGGCCAGTGGAGAGACGTCATTCTCATCTTTAGCGTCTTTTGCTGAGCTGCGCTTCAACGCAGACAGTAAAGACTTCATCCTAGAAGCACATTGTAGCGATCAAGTCGGCAACGAGCCGGAAACGATGCATTTGGTACACAGAGGATTTTGCAGGGACCCCTGCGCTGCGTGCTGTGGTAATTACGGGTTGAAAGCTTAAGTCAGTGTACGAGTGGTTCTAGTGGCTGAATCGCTTGTTGCCTATCCGTATGGGCGGCATGGCCTATCAGCGAGCACAGTCGTGGTCACCTGTGTGGTCAGACACTCTTGGCCAGGTTCGCACAGAGCTGCTCACAACTGATCAAAACGCACTTAAGCAGCACTGCACCAGAACCAAACTCAAGCTTTGGGATGATACTTGTGTTGCGCGCCGCCATTTGTACTTTGTGTGCCACCGAACTGCTCAACTCCACTCCTGGCCTCTGCTGCAGAACGAGGGCCCTGAGCTGCCCCTCAGTGCTAGTACCCAGTTCGTAAGCGGGCATAACAGCCAGCTGTACTATGGCAGCGGCGGTCGTGATGGGAAGCGGCAGCTGGACCTGAGTCAGCAGGACAGCTACACGGTCTCCTTGCCTGGGAGCAGGTCCAGCGATGCTATACGTGCCTACTCACCAGCGCCACAAGTCTATGAGACCCTGGCAGAGCTTAGCCTTACAAACTCTCCTGCCAAGCACTATGTCACACACCAGCAGGCTGCTGCTGCGCCCACATTTGTGAGTGAGAGGACCCTTGAGCGGGACCTGCGGCCAGGAGCACTGCCATCCCGAAGGCCGTCCTCCCAGGCGGAGGATTTAGAGCGTTCTAATGCCGAGCTTCTCCACAGGGTGGCAGAGCTGCAGGTGCGACGCAAATCTGGGGGCTGTAGAGGAGTTGATGTGGACAGCTCCACTTTAAGAGCCCAACAGGTGGCCTTTTGGCGACAGGTGCATGCAAATGTGTTGCTACAATGCTTCCAGCCTTCCAAGTTACCTGCAAGCCAGTGCCGTGCTTCTGCAGGAGAGACTGGCGGCAGCAGAGGAGGCAGCCATCTCAAAGCGCACACCAGCCAGGGGCCCAGCAGCACACCCCGCCGATGCCGACAGGGAGGTGCGTGAGCTGCAGAGCAGGCTAGCAGCCAGGCAGCGTGAGGCTGCGGCAGGCCAACAGGCCCTTGAGCATGCACGGGCTGAAGCCAAAGCCTGCGCTGCACAGCTGCAGCAGGAGCGCAGCAGGAGTGCTGGGCTGGAGGATGAGGTGGCACGGTGGCGAGATGAATACCACAAGGTGAACACACTTGCGGCAAGCTGGTTACGCTGCATTTCTGGTCAAGGCTGGCTGTTGTCCAAGTGGTTGTGCTCAAGCCGGTTGATGTGGATGCCAGGAAAGCGTGAACTCAAATCTGCCTCAAAGGTGACAGAGCTGAGTATGTCACACTCCTCAGCTTAGTACTGTTCTATTCTGTGCTGTTGACAGCTGAAGAAGGAGTTTGCTGCCCTGGCACGCAAGCTGGAGAATACTGCTGCCCAAGGCAGCCTCCTAGATGGCAATGTAGGCGCTCTCAAAAGGCAGAACGCTGAGCTCAGCAAAGCTCTGGCGCAGCAAGAGTCCGCCTCCAGTGACTTACAGGAAAAAATGCAGGCGCTGCGGGTGGGTGACTGCTATAAAATATCTGAACGTCAGATCCGGCATGCCCAAGCATGCGCTCATGGCCCGTCATGGACTCCCAGGGCGTGCGCCGTAGCACATGCCCCTGCCATTGCCTTTATGGCCCCATTCCAGGCATGGCGATATTACACTAGTTTGCAGTTGAGTTCTGTTGTGGTACTACTTTTCAACGCTTCTTGGGTCATTACTACCTAGGATCATCCCAACAAATGTTTCGGCACTCACGGCATTGCAAGTCCTGCAGAGCCATGAGGCCAGCCAGATCAAGCAGCTGCAGCAGCTGACGCAGGAAGTGGAGGTTTTGCATGGCGATAATGCAGCGCTGCAGCAACAGCAGCACAACTATATCGTAAGTTGGAGTGCCCCTGGATTGTAAGTTTAGCTTGTCAGGCGCCGGTGCATCCTCCGTTCCAGGTGTATCTTTTGCTGTTAATGTGCTTGTGGGAACACTACTCATGTCAGGGACATGCAGCCCATCTTTGATGTTGCTCATAAGTTATTCACAGCAAGTGCACGGTTCAAGCCTGTTGCAGGCAGAGGACGCCAACCGCCACAGCCAGGTGCAGCAGCTTTGGGATGAAAGAGAACAGCTCTTCAGCGAGAACACATCCCTGCGGCAGCAGGTCCAGGATCTGAATGTGAGTGACTTACCTGCCAATGAGCCTGACATGCTTGCTAAGAGGTACACTCAATGTTCTCAGTTGTACCACGTCATGTCCATTTTGCACTGTCTTTCAAAAGACTGTGTGGAAGGAATGTCTGTGTCTGTCTACATTGGGGTTAGTGGGTTAGTGGTCCAAGTCAGTGAGACCAAGCAGAACCCCTAGTCAGGGTGGCCAAGCCTTAGTCAGACTGGGGAAGGGGGGTTGAGTTTGTTGTTGAGTTAGCACTCAATATTTCTATAGGTAATACCCTAGTGGAAGTGGAAGGGGAAGCAAGTGGAAGTGTTGCATCATGCAGGCCGAGCTGCACCACATGGGGCAGGCATTCGCGGGTGCTCGCAGGCAGCTGCAAGACAGCATGGCCAGGGAGCACAATTTGGCAGACAAGGCAAACATTCAGCAGTTCTCTGGGCAACAAACCAACCTGCAGCTGCCAGCTAGTGTGTCAGCAGGGCCTTACAGGCCTGCCTTTTCTCAAATGCAGCGGCCTGGTACTGGACAGGCAGTGCCAGCTGGTGAGGGTCAGCATGTACATCCAAATGCAGTACAGGAGCTGCAACGGGCCCAGTCCTCACATGGGCTGGCTCACTCGCATACTGGGCGGTCGGAGCATGCATTGCAGCAGAGCTGGGCAGCCTTGCACCAGAGCATGCGCGGGTCCAGCATGGAGGCTGCAGCCGCGCACGCAGAGTGGCAGCGCAGGGGTTTGGAAATGGCTCAAAGTGCAGATGGCAGCAGGGCTGGCCCACCTCCTCCAGCGATGCGCAGTCTGAGCTTTGAGGGTCAGCATGCAGTCAGCAATGGCACCGGCTTGGAGAGGGTGGCAGTCTCCATAGGTGGTGGTCCCGTAGGGTGGAGCAGCAGTGGTCAAGGAGAGGAGGCGGTGGGTCCTAGCCACACTCCCTTGGAACGCTCAGGCTCAGGCTTCAACCCCCGTGTTAGCCTGCCTCATCCCTACAGCCTGCCGCAGGCTTTCAGAGGTGTATATGTCACTCCGGAGGGGCCACAAATGCTGGGCAACATGGAATCCTCTGCGGCTGTGGCAAGCTATAGCAACCCCTCAGAAGCAGCCCAGGCAGGTGCTGTGGCGGAAGAAGGTAGAAACCCTGGGTCTGTCGAAGGGCATGCCCAGAGAGCCCGCCTCAGCAGCAATGAGGAGGTCAGCACAGCGGCAGGCTCAGCTCTCAAATCTCAAGCAGGGGCAGGGGCATCTCCCTTTGGGAATGACATCAGCCTGTCGGTAAGAACTCCTACACATGCATGTGCCGTAAGCTGCACTTGGCATGTCAAAGTCAGCAATCAGTCTGCATGCACTAACAAAGCCAGACCTGAAATGTCCTAGCCGCACAGTATGGAAGTAAATGCTTGAGAGCAACACTGCTGTATCGCAACTGACTGTGCTGCCTGCCGCCTCTCTAACTCTGCAGGAGATGCTGGCACGGACCCAGGCTATGGAGACGCGGCTCATGAAGCTGTCCATGGAGAAGAATGACCTGGAGGCGGAGTATGCCCGTATGCCCACCTCCACTGCGGGCCGCAAGCTGCAGGTGGGTGGTGGGGTCTGGAGTCGGCAGGTCGTGGGCATGTTGCCTGCTGTTATTGACAGTTCGTGTACTCAACCCGGCCTGCCTGGGGCCCTAGTTCCGGAATTGAGGGTGGCAGGGAGTGGATGGGGAGCCCATTATCGACAAAAGTGCACCCAAGTACGAGTTAGATCCCTGAGTCTTTTGCCACTAAATCCCCCTGTCAGAAATGGCTTACATGATTCAAAGAAAGCTTGCACCTTTGCACATGCTTTGATGTTGACGACGGTGACCGTCACCTGAGTCAGTGCCCCTGTCTGCAGGACCGGCGGCGCAAGCAGGAGATAGAGGAGCGGCTAGAGGCGGTTAACAAGGAGATTAGCAGCATTCGCCTGCAGCTCAAACGGATGGGGTACAAATAGGCTGGAGCACAGTGCCTTCACACCCATGAAACGCAATGTTTTGGTCTTGGAGACGGGAGCGCCCTCAGGGCTCCCCTGCATCATAGCATCCTTGTATGGATAGGCGAACTTTGCATTTGCATATTCTGTGGTATGCAATAGATCATACTACATAGGGGATTGTCTGTTTGCTAGGTCAGGTGCAGTTATGGGTCAAGTATGTAAGCACAGTCCAACCACTCTGGATGATCAGTGCAGGAGTGTGAGTGGTTATGGTACCCTGCAAGGCCAGCCCTGCCACCACATAGTCAAGCAAGGTGCTCGAGGCACACAAGTCAACGCACTCAACAACACAAAAAACACGACTTGCGCTCAGCCAACGTGCCAATGCCGTGGGATTATAGTCATTCAAAAGCCACCTCTGCAGCGAAGCCACTGCAATATGAGCTAAAGTGGCTTAGCCTTGGAACGTGGTGCCACCTCAGAAGCCTGCTAGCTTGAACAGCGAGGAGCCTCCCGAAGCCGAGCTTGCCGCCGCCCCTGCCGCCCCCACTCCCTTGCTTCGTCGCTGCTGGATGCGCTGCACCTCTGCTGGGCTGAACTGAAGCAAGCGGGCCAGCACCGGCAGCATGTGGCTGCTGGCTGGCAGCTCCCCGCTCTCAAAGCCGCCTATGAGCACGTTTTTGAGGTACTCCAGGTCTACATCCCCACGCTTCATCTGGCGCCTGAAAGGAGAAGGGGCCAAGCATGTACTTTAAAAGGAGTGGTTCAGGCTCGAGATCCCGTCAAAGCGCCCTGCCAGAGACACAGGTTGATTGACTAGAAGTATCACACTACCTGCCACTGTCCACAACTTAAGGGAGTTTATGCATCGAGGTGGGAGGTGGCGTGCAGCCATGCGGTGGACAGCACAGAGAGTGGTTGCCAGCCACATGGATGCTGAATGTGGGCTGCTGTCCCCATTGGCGCCCATCCCTGGAACAGATATGCCTGTCACAGGCAAGTGGCCAGTAGAACACACTCTCAGCAGCCCACCCCACCTGAGCTCCGCAATCTCTTCTTTGAGCACCGCAGTGGCAGTGTCCCGCAGGACGTGCGTCCGCTCACTGCAGCACCGAAAAGAGAGAGCCTAACTAGGACCAGGAATACGAGCATGGAAGCAAGGGGGGGTCGCTCATGAGAGTCAAGACGCAAGGGTGTGACAGGCAGCATGGACCAGAGAGGGCGGAGAGAGGGCAGAAGAGCAAGAGTACTCACTAGTGCATGCAATCCCCTGTCAAATCTCAGCAGCGCTGATGCCAGGCCAGTGAACATGTACACCCCCCAACGATGGTGCCCATAGCAGCCACCACAGCGAACCACCCACCTGTCCTCCAGCTCCCTCTCTAGTGACTCCAGCCTAGCTCTCAGAGCGCCAGAATCGGGCTGCTGGCCGCCGCCCCGTGCCCCCGCCGCACCAGCAGCGCTGCTGCCGCCCGGCTGCCCCAGCAGCACCACCGAGCCAAACAGGCTGTCGGCCCGGGACGCCTGGCTCTGTGACTCCAGCAGGTGCCCGTCATCCTGCGGTGCACAGGTGCCGACTCAGGCGCTAACATTGAACAAACCCTTCTGAGGCACCCAGAGCTGAGAACAGGCACTCTGCCGCGATGGGCAGCCCTGCAACTAGCACAGTCCCAGCTGTACCCAAAGTAGGGTCTTGTCTCGCACCTGCACCGGCTCGATTTCGGATGAGATGGAGCCAGACGGCCGGTGTAGCGGTGGCAGCGGCCCTGAAGACACCGGCCCCAGGGAGAACGACGGTGCACCTCCGCTGCTGCCGCCCATGTCAGCATAGCTCACGGGAGCCATGAACCGCAGCGTGGTGCCGCCTGGCGATAGCAAGTCCTCAGCCGCAGCAGGGGACGCAAAGGCGGAGCTGCTGCTGCTGCCTGGTCCGGGGCCAGCTGCAGCTGCCGGTGGTGGGCGGGAGGGGGAGGTGGCACTGGGGGCCTGTGAAGAGGGGGCCGCCGCCGAGCTACCGCTCCGAACCTGGCCTGCTGTGCTTGCTGCAGCAAGCTGGGCACGTGCCGTAGCCAGCTGTGCTTCCAGCTCAGCGACATGCTGGCCCTGCTCTGCCAGCTGTGCCTGCAGTGCTGCCAGCGCCTCCCCCTGCAGCCCAGCGCTCTCTGAAGCATCTTGCAAGGCCGCACGCAGAGAGTCGACTTGGACCGCCGCCTGGGAGGCTGATGTGCCCGCTGCAGAGGCCTCCTGCTGCGCACGCTGTGTTGCCTCCCGCAGCGCGGCACACTCCTTGTCCAGCCTGCATCACAACCCATCAATAGATATGCACCGCGCAAACACATTGCAAAGGTGTTCAGCCACATTGCCATCTTGCATCCACATCAATGCACTTAGGTGGGATGAGGAGCCCTCACGCCACCGCACCCACCGGTCCAGCTCCGCTTCAAGCGTCACCCTGGCCGCAGTGGCAGCCGCCTGTGCTGCGCTGGCCTCAGCCGCCTCGACCAGGCGCAGCACAGCAGGGGGCCAGGATGCCCGGGCGGCGGAATCCGGTTCCGGGGTCAGCGCCTCCAGCTCCGCATGGGCAGCGTGCACAGCGGCGGCAGCACGCTGCTGCTCCTGCCGGAGCTCCTCTGCAGTTGCCAAGTGGAGAGAAGATAGGGACGGTGGGTACCAACCAGGAGCAACAAGAAAAGGGTGGGGCAGCAAGGAGGCAGAGGATGAGGACCCCCCAGCTCCCTTCCTACTTTCAGCTGACCCAGGGCCTCCCGTGCCGCCGCTGCTAACACTGCACCCTCCAGGTGCCTGTAGCCGAGGGTTGTGGCAACTCCCCACCAACAGGGCGTATCCTGCCCCTCCTTCCATCCCGCCTGCAGTGTCCCGCTCCCAGCACTACAATACCGTGACAGGCTTGCCCCCTTCCCACCTAGCACACACTCTCGGCAACTCTTCAACACCACATACCGGCGTCCACCAAGCTTCCCTGCACAATTTGCCCAGCGCCTACCCAGGGCAAACCGCCAGCCGCCTTTGCTCCCAAAAAGCGACACAAATGGACAAACTGGCCTGCACCTCCTCCAATCGGAGCACACACACCTTGTGCATCCTCCAGCTGATACTTTACAGCTTGCAATTGCAATTCCAGCCTGGCCACCGCCTGAGCCGCCGCCGCAGCCTCAACAACCGCCGCCGCCCTCTCCACGTCCGCCTGCTGCGCCCGCTGCTCCGCCTGCTGGGCCAGCCCCGCTGCCGCCACGGCGGCGGCCTCAGCCCCAGCTGTAGCCTTCTTGGAGGCGGCCGCCACCAGCTTGGCCTTGTTGAGCTGGGCAGCCGCCTTGTGAGACTCCGCCCGGGCGGCTTCCAGCTCCGGCCTCACCCGCTGCAGCTCCTCTGCTTCCTGCCGTAGGTCCCCCGCCTCCGCGTGAAGCGTGGCCAGGGCGGCCGCAGAGGCTCCTGCCTGGGCCCTTGCTGCTTCCAACTCGCTCTGGAGCCCCGCCAGCTGCCCTGCCTGCTGCCGCAGGCCGGCTGCCTCCTCCCCCAGTGCTGCCAGCTGGGCCTGTGCCACGTCCGCCACGTCCCTGGCTGCTGCCAGCGCTGTCCGAAGCTCAGGCAGCTCCCCTGCCTGCTGCCGCAGGGCGGCCGCTTCCTCCTGCAGTGCTGCCAGGGTCATCTGCGCTGCTTCTGCCTGGGACCTTGCTGCCTCCAGCTCACTTTGGAGCCGCTGCAGCTGCCCTGCTGCCTGCCGCAGGGATGCGGCCTCCTCCTGGAGTGTTCCCAGGTCGGCCTTGACGGCTTCTGTCTCTCGCTGCGCTGCCGCTAGAGCGGCGGCGGCTGCCTCTGCCTCACCCCTGGCAGCCTGCGCTTCCGCCCTGGCAGTCCGAGCTTCTGCCTTTGTTGCTTCTGCCTCTGCTCTTGCCGCCTCCAGCTCCGCCCTTGCGCCCTGCAGCGCCTGCTGAGCTGCCGCCAGGTCAGCTCTGGCCCCCTCAGCCTCCGCCCTTGCCTCTTCCGCCCAAGCCCTGGCGCCCTCCCTCTGGCCCTGCGCAGCTAGCGCCTGCGCCTGCGCCTCCGCAAGCGCCTGCTGAGCTGTCTCCAGCTCAGCGGCCATTGCGCGAAGCTGGCCAAGCTCCGCCTCTTGCTGGGCGTTGGCATCCGCCAGCTGGCGGCACCGCTCCTGGGTGTCTGCCAGGTCTTCCAGCTGCACCTGCAAGAAACACCAGGGCGTACGCATCCTGCAAACCTCTCTGCAGATCTGCTGCTTTAACAAAAGGTCCGTGATGCGCCCTCAGCATGCAGTCAGGCCCTCCAGCTGCACCTCCAACTGCAAATGGAGTGCATGGCAAGCCAGAGTCGTCTGGGAAGATCTTCATGAGGCCAGCTGGCAGCAGCGCTGCTAGATGCCTGCTGGGTTATCCAGCCAGCCGCAAGCGCACCACTCTCAGGGATGTCTAAACTGAGCTCGGTGCGCACGTGCAGTCACATGCCTACCTGGAGCGCAAAACACCTGTCCCGCGTCTCTGCCACCTCCTCCTGCGCCTGCGCCAGCCGCTGTGCCAGCTCAGCGGCGTCAGGGTGCAAGCGCTCCAGCTCCGCCCGGAGCGCCTCCAGCTCCCTGCCCTGCTGCTGGGCCTGCTCCTCCTGCACACGGAGGTTCGCATGTGGCGGGCCAAGAGGTCAAGGGGGTGACATGCAACCAGCCAATGGTAACAGCTGGACGCAAGCGCTCCAGCACCGTTTAGACATAGCTGAGAGCTCCACTGACCGCTGCGAAGCCTGCTATGTCTGCAGGGCGTCTGCTACAGTTGCTCAGCAGCTTTATGGCGTGAGCGCTCCCCCAGCTCGGCCCTGGGGACCGCCTAGCTTGCCGCCTCCGCCCCTGCCCCTGGCCCTTCCGTTCTGTCAATGTGCGCTTGCCACCCTAGGAAGAAGGGCATCCCCA
>BBXU01001858.1:0-19973 GCA_001598975.1 Parachlorella kessleri
TGCACCCGCCCCTGCTCTGCTTCCGCCTCCTCCACCCTCTCCCTCAGCCGCCCAATCTCCTCCCGCGCTGCGCCCAGCCGCGTCTCCGCCGCCGCCGCGGCCGCGTCCAGCTGCGCCTGCAGGTCGGCTGCCAGCTGGCGGGAGGTGGCCAGGTCGTGCTCAGCGCGCTGCAGGTGCTGCTGGAGCGCCTCGGCCTGGGAGACTTCTGTCTGCAGATGGGAGTTCACATCCTGCGGTGGCCAGGGAGTGTTGACTAACTAACACACAAGCGAAATCCCAATGGTGCCCTAAGGGCGGCAGCAAGGCAGGTTGTACGCAGCACGGCAGAGTTGTTTCCGCTGCGCCTCTTCTTGGATGGCGCAGGCTGACGTGCACGCTGACGTCCTGCGGCAGGACGATGAAGAACGTGCACCCACATCCTTGCCCTTGGCAAGCACGGCGGTGCCTCCAACAGCACACACTGGCGGGCTTCTGAGGTTAGCTAGCTACATTGCTAGAAAACCCTAGAGTGCCTACCTGCAAGCAGCCCAGCTGGTGCCGCAGCGCCTCCAGCTCAGCGACGTGGCCCGCATGCTGTGCCTGGCCTGCCTGCTGCGCGTGCTGCGCCGCCGCCAACCGCTCCTGCAGCTCGTGGACCTCGGTGGCGTGCAGCAGCTTCAGCTGCCGCATCATGTCCTTGGCGTGGACCACCTGCAACATCACACCCAAGGGTGAGACACAAGCCTTGCCCACCATGGTGAACCACAGGCAGTTAAGTGCGGTCAGGCCCTGGCCCCTGAAACCCCTACAACGTTCCCCCAATGTATATGGCGTCCTGGCTCACTAAAGACCAGGCACATGCAGCTGTCCCTTGCCTCGCATACCCAAACAACGCATGTAGTGCCAACAAAGCTACCCTGGCCGAGCTTGGCACAGCAGGCCGCACCTCCCTGGACCCCGGCGACCAGCGCACCTCTCAAAGCCCCCGAAGTTTTTATTTTGTAGATACCCTTCAGCCACCACCACCTTGCACCTACCCCCTCCCCCACCCTCGGCCCTTAACAGAGCAGATAGACACGCTTGGCACAGATTGCGTTATGCTTGACAAGACCAAGGACACCTTCTGTGAGCAAATCTACACATAAGCATCAGACCTGAAGCAAGGTCTCACCTCCTCATAGCCAACTGAGAGCTCGCTCTTCAGGCGGGTCACCTCTGCTCTCAAAGCATCCACCTCAGCCGTGTTGTCTTTGTCTCTGTCATTCTGCATGCAGTGCGCGTTGGCAAACATCTAAATTGGGCCAACAGGTAATAGTTCCTTTTTGATGGGGATGCAAGTGACAGCAGGGCGGCGGGAAATACCTTGTGGCAGCAAGAAGGGAGCAACACAACAATCTTAGGTTGGACCCAACTGCTGAATGGCGTGTGACCACCCTGTGTTGAGTCGCCAAGCGCCTTTGGCCTCGTGCTGTTGCCCCTGACAGTAAAGCACATCATCGGCAGCCCTCGGCAGCAGCAAAACTTTCTGGGGGGGCACATGGCCAGCAGTGCAAGGAAGACTGCAGCGCCACCGCCTGCTGCCACGCCTGACGCGGGACCCCCAACGGGAACGCCTCTGGTACCCGACCAACGGCCTAGCCAAACCCCAGCCAACCTCAGTGTTATAGTCGAATGTTGTGTCGACCCTAGCCATATGGAAGCCCTGACCCTAACCCTCATATAACCCTAATCCCTAGCAGGACCCTGACAGGGAGCGGCAACAGCCCGGCCCACCTGGGGTGCAAAGGGCGAGCCGGGGAGCGAGGCCTGCAGCGCCACCACCTGCTGCCGCAGCTCCGCGCTCTCCGCCTCGGCGTTGGACAGCTGGCTGCGCAGGGTGGAGACCTGCCAGGAGGGAAGAAGGCAAGCACCGTAAGGCAGCAAGTGTCAAAATCGATATGCCACAGCACACACAAGTCTTTTTGTTGGCCCCATTTGGGGGACTCACGGCAGCATGGTCAGGTGGCGGTACGCTGTTAGACTAGACTAGCACACACAAGTCTGCCAACTTCCACGCCGGCATTAGTAAGCTGGCTGAGCAGGGTGGAGACCTGCCAGGAGGGAAGAAGGCAAGCGCTGTAAAGCAGTGGTGTCCAGACAAATGTGCAACAGCACACACAAGTCCTCCAACGCCGCGCCAGCATTGAAAAGCTGGCTATGCAGGGTTGAGACCTGCCATAAGGAACAAGAGCTGTAGGTTTGACACTGCTACAACTGCTAATAGCAGCCCAAGCCACGCCTTCGTGCAGATGCAGCTCCAATCCCCTCCAAAGCCTGAGTAATAAGCACATGCTATCTAAAAGAGCATCTTTACCCTCTACCTCACCTCCTCCTGCAACGCCTCCGCCTCCGCCTCTGCCTGGAACACGGGGTTGTCAAACTCCGAGGGCTGGTCGCCAGATGCGGTGGGGGTGGAGGGGACGGCGGGGGAGGGGAAGGCGATGCCGTGGAGGCTCTCAGCCAGCTGCTCAAGGCGCTCTGCAGGTGGGCAAGGCAAGAGCAGTGACGTGCAGACTAAAGTACTATATATCAACAAAGTCATTTGTAGCGGTGAGAGGGCAGAGCTCTGTAGGGGAGGGGAAGGAAACGGGCAAGCCAGTGCAGGGTTGTGGCAGCTGCAGCGTAGATGCTATGGCTTACCAAAGTGAGCAGCAAACAAAATGTCAGCGGCGAGTGCCTTGCTCTTCACAAGCGGCACCCCAGAACAACCACAAGCAATCCCCTGCCCCTGACGCTGCCACTGTTCACCGCCCCTCCATCCCACCCCACCCCACCCCATCCACCCCACCTCTCACAGCATGCCCAGCAGGCAGGTCGCGCGCAGCAGCCGCCATGCTGGCACCAGTGCGAGACAGAGAGGCCAGCCGCGAGTTGAGGGAGTCCACCTCCTCGTGAAGCCGCTGGTTGTCTCTCTGGGCGCTGTCCAGCTCGCCCTACACCACACACACCATCACGCTTGAACGAGAACAGCAGGCCGGGCACTTTTTGGCAGGGTCAGCTCCACCCTGCAAAGAGCAGACCCCTGCACTGGCAAGCACTGGGAAGTCCCTAGCTCACCTTGCAACAAGGTAGTGGCAGGTGTTTCCCCCCCACACACACACCCACCCACCCACCCACACACACACACACTCTTCCACACCCACACGAATAAAATGACTAGCCTGAGTATCACCGTACCCTGAGTGTGTCGATGCTCTCCTCTGCCACCGAGATCGACCGCTCCATGCGCAGCAGCAGCGCCTCCGCCAGGTTGGCGCCACCCGGCGTGCTAGCCGTGGCAGCGTTGAGGCTGTTAGTCAGCAGCGCCGCCGTAAGCGGCGAGGAAGAAGAGGTGGCCACAGGCTGCAGAGGGGTGGACAGAGCAGAGCCCGAGGGGGAGGCCTGCACGGCACATTGCACGCTTGGTTTTGCTTGTGACTTCTGGGTTATGCGTCAGACATGCTGGTTACTAGCTGCAATGCCAGCTGATGCTCCGCTGTAACCGCTGTAGGGGAGCAGGCCTTGGGGTTGCAGCAGCGCTTGGGCCACAGTTTAGAGGCCCCCACTCTTTGCCGTTGGAGAGGTGGCCAGGTACCAACAAACTCGCTGAAGACCTAGGAAAGCCTGTAGCACAGCGTGCCAAGCCCATGACTGCTCCTGCGCAGCTGGAGAAAACAACCCCACATTGACTTGTTGGCATGGTGATATCACATCCACAGAACCAGGCAGCCTAAGCCACCCTTAGTCACTATTCAGTGCCTCACCGCCGCGGACGCTGCACGCGCTGCACTGCTGAGCTGGCCCTCCACCTGCGCCAGCCGCTGCGCCAGCTCTCCACCCAACAAGCCTCCACCACCGCTGCCGCGGCTGTGGCCGCTGCCCTCGCCCCCGCTATCGCTCCCTGCGGCATCACCACCAGCGTCGGCCGCGGCAGCGGCCCCGCCGCTGGCGTGCTCCGCGCGCAGCGCGGCCAGCTCAGCGCCATGCTGCGCCGCGGCGGCGGCAGCCGCCGCCTCCAGCTCAGCAACCCTGCCGCGCAGCGCTACCGCCTGCTCCTGGTCGTGCTGCGCGGCCTCCAGCTGCTGCTGCCGCGCCGCGGCGGCCTCCGACATCTTGGCCACCGCCGCCGCCATCTCGGCCTCGCCACGCTGCGCCGCCTCCAGCTGCTGCCGCAGCGCGTCCCGCTCGGCCGCCACCCCAGCCACGGCTGCCAGCGTGGCGTTAGCCTCGGCCAGGCCTTGCTCTGCTTCGGCCAGCCGGCGCTGCATGGCATCCCGTTCTTCGTCCGAGGCTGCCAGCTTTTGTTGGGTGTCTGCTGCAGCCGAGTCCACGCTTTGTTGCAGCTCTGCAAACTGCAGCCGCAGGGCATCCCTCTCTGCCTCAACGACTCCCAACTGCTGCTGTGCCTCTGCTGAGGCTGACGCATCTCTCTCGCTAAGCTTGGCCAACTGCTGCCTCAAGCCGTCCCTCTCACCTACCACTGCTGCCAGCCGCTCTGTTGCAGACTCGGCGCTCTGGCCTGCCTCGGCGGCTTGCTGCCTCAGCCCGTCCCTCTCAGCTTCCACTGCTGCCAAACGGTGCTGCACCTTTGCGGCATCAGATGCTCTGGCATCCTGCACCTCTATTAGCTGCCGCTGCAAAGCATCCCTCTCAGCTTGGACCTCTCCCAACTCCTGCTGTGCTCCGCCCTGCTGGGCCAGCTGGGCCTCTGCCAGCTGACGTGCTTCGTGCTGAGCTGCCTCCAGCCGGGCCACAGTGTCCTGCATCAGGTGCACCCACAAGGCAGGCAGAACGGTGATGCACTGCTCACCCGATGCGGCAGCGGGAGCTAAACAATTGCGCGCACTTCTGCTGTTATCTGCTACACTGTACCGTCAAAGGGGTGAAGGTCTAGTAGGTACTGAGGTTTTCTCGGATGTGGACACAGGAGTATGTATGGTAGCAGCCTGTGGCTGTGCAGCTTTTACAGTGCACACATGTTATGTTTCACCATGTTTGGTCGCTCGAGGCAACCTTACCAACACCAGCCACCTGTCAGGTGCGTTTGTTGACATACCTGCAGGGCTGCAATGGTGGAGGCCTGTGCTGCCCGCTCCTCCTCATGCTGCCGTTGGCCATCCTCTAGAGACGCCTGCAGCTGTTGGATCACCTGCAGCATGCATGCCATGGGCGCTGCCCTCATTTGAGTCCCACTGGCCTTGCTACCATTCCCGGTATTGCAGAAGCCCAAAACATCACTTGTCTAGATGGCGGAGGGCCACACTAATGTGTAGGAGGGCAGAAGGTATTTACACTACAGCCACCACGGCCATAACTACTGCCTGACAATGGGGCACAGCGTCCGAACCCCCTGTAGACTGTGCAACACTCCAGCACCACCGTCCACAGCGTGTCCCATCTTCCATGGTACTCTACACACCTGTGTTTGCAATCCCCTGCAGTCAACCAGACGTCATAACATCAAGAACTCCCATCCTCCGCACCTCATCATTTTGAGCCGCCCTGCTTGCCGCACTTTCCAGCTGCTGCTGCAGCGCTTCCAGCTCTGCACCATGCCGTGCATGCTGCGCATAGGCGCCTGCCAGCTCAGCCTGCAGGCCCTCCAGCTCAGCGGCGTGCTGTGCCTGCTAGGCACAAAGATAACAAAATTGGTATCCCAGCTATGCTGGCATGTTGTGCAAACGCATGCGCCAGCAGCACAGCATGGCATAGTGCGCCAGTTTTGCCCAAGCGAGGGTGAGTGCACTAGAAACATTTCTCCCCAACCATCCACCTTACTGCCCAGGCTGACCCCCATTTGGATCTTTCCCGCCAAGTTGCATCCAGCATCCCTACAAACACCTGCTAATTACCTCGCCACCGGGCAGCACTCCGCAGCAGGTGCTAGCTACTATGGAACATCAACAAGAATGACGCCTGCAAGTCGCACAACTGACGCCCAAAAGGCCACAGCAATACAAGAACCCACTATGCTACACCCTACCACACAAGTACTGACAAATACCCCGCCTGCAAAGGTTCCATTTCCCTGTGGCTGATACACTGTTCTCAAGCCCACACACGTGCGCCCCACCTGCAACCTCGCCTCCAGCGCTGCCAGCTCACTACCACTCCGAGCCAGCGGGGTCTGAAACAACTCACTGTCCGCGCTGCCCTGCTGCGCCTGCTGCCGCACCTCCTGCTGCTGTGCCTGCTCCAGCTCCCGCTGCGCCTCACCAAGTGCGGCCTCTCGCGCCGCCAGCTGTGCCTGCAGCTCTCGCTGCGCCTGCTGCGCCTCGTCCTGCTGCACGCTCTGCGCATCCAGTGCCGCCGCCAGCTCAGCGCAGAGCGCCTGGCTCGCCACCAGCTCACGCTGCATCATCTGCAGGCTGCTGTGCAAAGCATGCAGGTCGCTCTCGCTGGCAGCATGGTGCAGTCCGCTGCTGGGCGCATCCTTAGGCTCTCTTGGCTCTGTTGCCGCTTCTGCCTCCCTTGCCGCCGCAGCGGCGGCTGCGGCCGCGGCGGCAGTGGCGGCCGCTTCTGCGGCAGTGGCTCGCTGGCGCAGGGCGTCCACCTCCTCCTCCAGTCGAGAGATTGTTACAGCTGCTGCCTGCAGTTCAACCTGGCTGTCCAGCGCCACGCCTGCTGTTGCAGCGGAAGGGCCGGCGCCAGCCCCACCCCGGCTTGCCAGGTCCTCTTGCTGCAGCAGGACAAGCAGGTCAGATCACTGGAGCCACGGTGGCCTCCAGCTGGCTCAGGGTTGGCTGCCTCCACTGCTGGCTAAAGGGCTGACAAAGGCGAGCTCCAAGCGTTGGCCCTTCAGGAAGAGGGGTTGTCCCTCCTTTCCACCAGCCAGTTGAGAACCATTTCATACATACCCTACTCACCAGCGCCTGCAGCTGCTGCTTCAGCTGGCGGTTCTCTTCCAGCGCCCCATCAGCCGCCCTCAGCCGCTTCAGCATTGACTCGTTCTGGCGCTGCAGCAGCATGACTGCCTCGTCGCTGTGCCCAGCGGGGCGTCCATTGCTGCTGGGGGCGCTGCCGCCGCTGGGCCCGCTGGGGCTGCCCAGCAGGTGCGCGCCATCGCCGCCTGCGGTGCCCCAGGGCCACAGGATCGTGAGGTTGCATCGCACACCTGAGAAGCTGGAGGGTGGAATGCTTGTTGAGCATAGATGCAGTTCAATTAACATTGGTTGTACCTTTAAATCAGGCCACCCGCTGCCGCAGGGCCATCCCAGCGGGCTAGTTCATAACCCTGCTGGGCCCTGCCACCCAGCACTGCAAGTGAGCTTGGCAAAGTATCACTGTTGACACCGGTGGCATATCTGCTCAATACCTGTGGGTGCCTGGCCCTGCTGTGACCCCCGGCGGGACGATATCTGGTGCTGGGCGCTCTGCACCGCCGACCGGGCCTGGTCGGCCAACGCCTTCAGGCGGTCCTTGTTGAACATCTAACTACCCACTCCTGCACAAACTTCAATGACTTGGCCCCTCTGCTGCATTTTATGGATGGTTCTGCGTCTTATAAAGGACCCTAGAGAGCGGCAGCACGAGACGAGACCATGGGAAAGTCTTTAGGCAGACCTGTCGCTAGAGATTGGGCAGTAGCAGCTTATTGCAATTGAGCAAATTAGAGGTCTTCTGACTGGATATAGCTAGATAGCAATCTACTAGCACGCCGGCAACAATCCATCCAAGCTATCACTGCCCGTGGCAGGCAGGGCTAACGAACCACAGCGACGACTCTGTCCAGTAGATGATGCTGCGTTTTATTTTGCGCGTCTCTTTGTCCAACATGCTGCATGTTCCTGCTGTGGTGCTGAGCTGGCAAGCGAAGCAATTTGATTTGCTTCAACCTGCCAGCTGATTTGCTGCAGGACATGCTGCAAGATCATTTGATCGAGATTGGAAAGAGGCTCCGTTCGAGGCTTCGAGGCTTCGTCCGTTAGTAGAAGAGGGGACTCCTCCTCAGAGTCACCCGGTCATGAAAGCGCCTCCCCTGCGTGGCACTGGATTGCCCGAACTGCCAACAGACGTGCTCCTGCGCATCGTGGATCTCTCAGGGGATGGTCTCATCGAGCAGCAGATTAAGGCCAGGTTCGTCGTGCTTCGGTCTCTGCAGTCGCAAGTTCATGCCCTCCAGAACCGCTTGCCAGGATACAGCTTTGGGGGTTGGTGTGTTGGGTGCAGGCTGTGCCTGGAGAGCTGCTGCAAGGCGCTGCGGCTGGGCCTCAGGCACCAAGTCTGGCCGGCAGTTAACCTCCTAAACCTCAAGGCTGTCCGGTGGGCGCTGGAGCGCAAGCCTGTCACACACTGTCTGACAGTGTATCGCTTTCGTGGAGGAGACACAGCGGTGGGAGAAGTGCTGAAGGCCGTCGTGTCTGTGTCGCGAGAGGTAGGCAGGGTTCGGGGAGCCAGCACCTTTGTGTGACTGTGTGGTGACGGTGCTGTGGAGGATGGGACACGCTATGCATCGCTGACACTGGCAGCAGTCACTGCTGCTCTCACAACACTTCAGCAAAGCAGGTCCAGCAGTGATTGGCGGGTGTGAGTGTTTAAGCAGGCCTTCGGCCCACATTTGTTTGGGGAAACCTTGACATCAACGCCCTGTACAGGTGTTAACAGAGGTGTCGACCGACTATAGCAATGGCATCAGCTTGGAGCGGCCCTTGTCTGCCCTCAGGACGCTCAGCTGCCAGTGCGATTTCACAACCAGCCAGCTCAGCGCAACCTTCCCCGCCCTCCGGAACCTCCGCTGTAAGGTACTCAACCTCAGCCAGTTCAGCGGCTCCTTGCCCGCCCTCGTGGCGCTGGATTGTTCCAGTATATAGGGCGTCGAGCAGCTCGGCGCGACCATCCCTGCCATTGGGGACCTCCGCTGCGAGCTACCTGACCTCAGCCGCTTCAGCAGGTGCTTGCCCGCCCTCCAGGTTCTCCGCTGCGAGGTACTCAACCTCAGCCGGTTCAGCGGGTCCTTGCCCGCGCTCGTTAAGCTGGAGTGTCCCGACTTGTATGGCATCGAGCAGCTCATTGTGAGCTTCCCCGCCCTTCAGGAGCTTGACTGCGAGGGTCTTGACCTCAGCCGGTTGAACGGGTCCCTGCCCGCCCTTGTTAACCTAAGCTGTACCGACTTGTCGGGCGTCGAGCAGCTCAGCAGAACCTTCCCCGCCCTCACAGCGCTCTACAGCAGTGGGGAGCATCTTGACTTCAGCCAGCTGAGGGGGTCCGTGGCTGCCCTTGTCAGCCTTGAGTGTTTCAGTCTCTCCCTTGGCGGGTGCAGCGCCTCCTTCCCAGCCCTGAGGGAGCTGCAGTGCGACTGGATGCTTCATCTGGAGGAGTGCAGCGCATCCTTTCCGGTTCTTACCGAGCTCTCCTGTGGGTGCGGAGATGACACGTATGGGCAAGTCTTCCTTGGGCAGTCCCGCGCCTCCTTCCCAGCCCTCACCAGAATCTCCTGCAACATGCTCTACTTTGAGCAGTGCCAAGGCTCCTTCCCGGCCCTCGGTGAGCTTGTGTGCGGTCAAGATGACTGGCGGGACGATGGAGATTATGGGGTTGTTCAGCTGGGGCAGTACCGCGGCTCCTTTCCCGCCCTAGCGACTGTCGACTGTAGCCATCTGGATCTTGGGCACTTCAGCGGCTCCTTCCCTGCCCTCACTGCGCTGACAGCCGTAAGTGGGGTTGAAGGCCTGGGGCTGGATGTGATGTGCCCAGCACTGCGGAGCTTGTGGCTCATCACAGGGTCAAAGGCAGCACAGATGGTGCAGCCGCCGCGGCTGCCGCCCGGCATCACTAAGCTAAGGTGCCACGTCAGCATGTATCCAGAGTTGGTTAGCCCCCGCATCAGGCAGCTGGAAATGCTCGACTTATGGTCCATCGAGCACGACCTGCCCGCGATGAGCGCTGGCCGAAAAAGACCTGCCTGGTTGTTGGTTTGTTGCTTGTAATTTGCTAAGTGCTACTGCATTTGCTACCTGGGTGGTTGTTGGCTTTGTAAAGTGCAAGTGTTGAGGATGACCCTCCTTGTTGGCAGCTGAGGTAGCTTGGCCTGTAGGATGTCGGGCGGCACCTGGCCGAGGTATGAGTACCTGCCTTGCTAGTAGGTGCCGCCTGTGTGGGCGCTGCCAGATAGTTGATCTTTGCAACACCTCCAACAAACAACCGCAATGAGAGTTTACCCGCGGTGCCCTGCGCTCCTGGTATGGTGGGCTGCAGGGGCTTGAGGCTGCCGCACACTTGGAGACGCTTCAGCTAATGCTAAACCCCGAGCAGGGAAAAGAGGAGGTGGAGCTGTCCCAGCAGGCGCTTTCGACCCTTGCGCTGCTCAAGCTCCATCGGTCGCTGAAAAAGGTGGTTGTGTCGAGTGAGTTGAAAGTGTTCTCTCACGCTCAGCACCTAATCCTGGCAGGGATGGGGCTGTGCCCACCCCCTACCCCATCCGAGCGCGTCGGTCTTTAGAATCTCTTAGGTATTTGGATTTTTCTGTTGTTGGCACCCCTGAGTTTGTTGTGGGCGCCCAGGAGTAGGGAGCGGCTGGGGCTAATTTAGCTTAAGCATCCGCGCATTGTTTGCTCATTTGGACTCGCTTGAAGCATAAATTAGGCCAGTGAAGTTGTAACAGGCGTCCTAGCATTGATGTGCAGTGACGGGTGGCTGCTGTGTGCTTGGCTGCGGGTGTGCTGGTGACAGGCACAGGTTGCGGCTCAAAGCTGTGCCCCCGCCCGCTTCCATGAAGTGCTCACGGAGGCTTCCATTCCATCAGCTTCCAGCAGCAATACTGGAGCATGCGCCATCCAGCAGCAATACTGGAGCATGCGATTATACGGAGCTACTGTGCCTTGTGCACCGCTCTTGGCAGGAGTGGCTGGCAGGTCTCGGGCAAGGCATAAGTTATGCAAAGTATGCCAAGCTTTGACTTAGCTGGCTGGTGAGCGCATGTTGTGCTGCAGCATGCTGTGGTGCTGAGCTGGCAGGCGAACTATAATTAAAGGTAGAAAACCAAATCTTCCATGTCCATTTGGAGAGACCAGTCCGGCTTCCTCGGACACCGAACGCTCCTTACCTCCAGACCTTAGAAATTTGCAGAAGGGTTGGCTCCTTCGCAGAGTTACCTCGCCATGGCAGCGCCTCCTGCGCTTGGGCCGTGCCGACTGCCAGCAGACGTGCTTCTGCGCATCCTAGACTTGACGTGGGATACCATCTTGCAGCAAAACAAGGCCAGGTGCTTCACTCTTCAGGCCTGCACTCGCAACTGCACTTTTGCCGTTTGCCAGGGTGATTTGGGTAACTATAGATATGTGGACACAGGCTACGCCTGGAGAGCTGCTGCAAGGAGCTGCACCGGGGCCTAAGGCTCCAGGTGTGGCCGGCGGTCTATCTGGGGTCCGCCAAGGCCGTCCGGTGGGCTCTTGAGCGTAAGCCTGTTACGAGAGACTTGAGGGTGAACTGGGCTCATGACAAAACGGCGGTACAAGGGGTGCTGGACGCCGTCACATTTGTGTCGCGAGAGGTGGGCAGGGCACCAGACCTGACGTGTTTTGGTGACTGTGTGGTTACGGTGCCACTGAGGATTGGACACACTGTCCTGCGGCGGCCGCTGGATGTGAGGAACAACAACGACTCTTGAAGCTCATGGCACAGCAGGTTCAGCAGGGTGAATGCTTCCTCCCACACTGGCCAAGCTTGCTAGGGCTGGGGTATCATTGACATCGGTGCCCTGTGCAGGTTTTGATAAACGTGTGGGCCGACCATGGAATTGGCATCAGCTTGGAGCGGTCCTTGCCTGCACTCAGGAAGCTGAGCTGCGTGTGGGATTTCACCGCCAGCCAGCTCAGCGCGACCTTCCCCGCCCTCGGGGACCTCAGCTGCAGGGATTTCGACTTGAGCCAGTTCAGCGGGTCCTTGCCCGCCCTCGTCAAGCTTTACTGTTTCCGCTTGAGCGGCATTGAGCAGCTTGGTGCGACCCTTCCCGCCCTTGCAGAGCTGTGCTGCTGGGATTTGGACGTCAGCCACCTCAGCAAATCCTTGCCTGCGCTCGTGAAGCTTGAGTGTGGTCGTCTCCACCTGGGCCGGTGCAGCGCCTCCTTCCTAGCCCTGAGGGAGCTTGAGTGCGAGTGGGATCTCTACCTGGAGGAGTCCAGCGCGTCCTTTCCAGTCCTTACCGAGCTCTCCTGTGGGTGCGGAGAAGATCCATCTGGACAGGTCTTCCTTGGGCAGTCCCGCGCCTCTTTCCCAGCCCTCACCAGAATCTCCTGCAACAGGCTCCATTTTGAGCAGTGCAGGGGCTCCTTCCCGGCCCTCATCAAGGTCGAGTGTGGTCGCGATGAGTGGGGGAACACTGCCGCCATTGACTATGGGGATGTCCGGCTGGGGCAGTGCAGCGGATGCTTTCCTGCCCTAGTGGAGACGAATTGTTGCTATCTGGATCCTGGGCAGTACAGTGGCTCCTTCCCGGCCCTCACCGCGCTGACAGCAGTGAGGGGGGTTGGAGCCTGCGAGCTTGATGTGATGTTCCCAGCACTGCGAAGGCTGTGGCTCACAAGTTGGATTGAGGCAGCCCAGCGGCTGCCGTCATCGCAGCTGCCTCCTAAAATAACTGAGCTGGCGTGCCACGTCAGCATCTTCCCAGGGTTGGTCAACCCCCGCATGAGGCAGCTGGAAACCCTTGCCCTATGGTGCGACAAGCGCGAGCTGCCAGAGGTGAGCACTGCATGACGAAGTCTTGCCTAGTGGTCGGTCTTACCATTCTTGATGCCAATTGCATTTGCTGCCTGTGCGGGGTGTTGGCTCGGCGATGGGCTTTATTCTTGAACGACACACTCCCCCTCATCAGGCACCTGAGACATTCAGCTATGCCTGCGTGAGGTGTGAGGACCTGCCTTGGTGGTAGCTGCTGCCTGTGTCGGCGCTGCCTATCGGTGTTATTTGCAACACATACGGGACAGCAATCGCAGTGAGAGGTTTCCATGCGATCCCATGCACTCTTAGTTTCGGTGTGGCGCAGGGGTTAGAGGCTGCGGCACGCCTGCAGACACTCGAACTTGTCCTTAACCCGGAGCCGGACAGGAAGGAGGGGGAGCTGTCCCAGGAGGCGCTTTCGACCCTTGCGTTGCTCAAGCTCCAACATTCGCTGAAGAAGGTGGCTGTGTCGACTGGCTGCAAACGGTTCTTTCGCGGTCAGTACCTGATCCTGGCAGCGATGGGGCTATGCCCGCCCCCGCACCCGCGCAGAGCGCGTCATCCCTGCTGAGCAATCCGTGGTTGGTCCCCATGGTTTTTCACATTGGGCGTGCAGGGGTAGGGGTTCGGTTGGGCAGACAAAGCGGCATGCTTTCCCGTATCGGCTTCCTGATTGGTGGATTCACCTGGAAGCAAGCGGTACGTCTGTGCAGTTGGTGCTCACCCAGGCTTCCTTTTCCTGCCGTGATCTGCCAGCTGTAGTACCTGAGTACATGTCAGATCATTGTGCAGTCACGGTGCCTTGTGCAACGGTCTTGCAGGAGTTCGGGTGGCTAGCATGTTTTGTGCAAGGCATACACTTGGTACACACTCAGCTAAGCCTTGTCGACTTAAAGACGTCTATACTTGGCCGGCTGGGTCCTGTCCTGCGAAGCCTGTGCTTTGTGCTGTGTGGTGGAGTGAGAATCACCATATCAAGTCTATAAGCAGGTGCTGGCGCTGGCTCGCTAATCACAGAGTTTGCGCCTTTCCTCGCCTGGCACCCATTGGTTGTCTGCAAGATGTAGTCCAGCTAGGCTGAAGGAGGTGTGCACCAACACCTGTAGGTAGGGGAATGTATTCCTTACCGGGCTCGGCGAGGATGGCAGGATTGATATTTTCTCCATCTAGCCATGCTGGAGCGGCACTCAAGCTAGGCCCCAGCAAATCGACAGGCCGCTCTTGGCCGGGCTCAAGGCAAAGTGCCGTTGCAATTGCAGGCCTTGCAGTTGCTGCCAATTTGCTAAGTCCCATTAGCCTCCTTCTGCCGTGCTTGTGGTTGCTTTGTCAGATGTTATTAGTAAGGGTGGCAAGTGGTGCGAACAGGGATTGAGAGATAAACTGCACTGCCAGGTCTGGATACAGGATGCGCCTGAGTTTTGCCTGAGTTCTTGATCCAGTAGTTCTGTTGGATGCCAACTTTGTCCCGTGTCTCCATTTCCCCTCCTTCCTATTGCTTTGTTGTCCATGTTCCTGCTCAGCTTGCTGAACTGCCTGCTGGACTATTCTCCATGTAGGACAGGCGTCTTTTGCAAAAGGTAAAAAGAAGCCTACTCAAGTTCATCCTGTTTCTTCAGTTCATGCTCAAGTAATGATCACAAGCAATGATTACCCAACCAATAGCCAGCCTGCAGGCAAACCCCACCATGCTAAGCACTAGCACTCAGAACTCAGGCAAGACTCAGGCTCATTCTGAATCCAGCCCTGTCAGTTCCGTCCAGTCCAGCCCAGCTCTACTCCCTGTTCGCACTACCTGCCACCCATGCTACCTAGATGCTACCTAGATGCCGTACCAGGATCAGATACCCTTGCCGTGGCCAGCAGGGACGACGTCGCCTACGGACTCGCCTTGGACACGCCTTGGTGACACTGGTCTACCTGTGTACACATCATGGAAGCCCTGTCTTACAGGCAATCGAACCGGGGAAGGATTCCGGGGGCGCGGCACCGCCTCGTGGCCCACGCAGAAGTGCAAACCCCGGTACCGCCGGTGATCGCGCGACCCATTCGACTGATCAGCAGGCTCATCAGCCGGACCCCAAGCCTGAACAGCCCTGGGGTCGGATGGCACCAGCAGGGCTACGCGACGATGGTAGAGCCAGCACAGACCGGCGTGAATGGCTCCCTAACAGCTGGACCAGCATACAGGTGTGCCATAGCTTGAGCTCCTACCGCGAGAGGCATCTTTGATTTGGGGAACGTCCTGCCGCGAGGAGGAGGTCGCTAACCGCATCAGGCAGCCCTCCATCGACCAAGGAGCAGCTGCTTGCTACTCGCGCTTATCAAGACAGCTATATAGCCTCTGGCCCTCAAACCCTAGGTCACTTGCTCGTCATCTAGCCCAAGGGTGCTAGGTACTCGAATAGCCCCAGCGAGGTCGGTTGAACGCACAGGCAGCCTCTTCTTGAACCCCCGCTGCAGGGCGGCAGCGGATGCCGGCTTTGCCGTGCCTAGAGGCACCCTGTATGACAGCTTCATGAGAAGCTTGGCGGAATGCGGCGGCAGCAACTGCCTAGGACGCCGGGTGGGGGACTCCTATCATTTTCTGACTTACAAGGTGGGCCGAAGGCGTGCCAGTGGGCCTGGGATTGGAAATGTGCCCAGAGCGGAGTGACTCTTCTTTGAATACGAAAGCGTGAGCCGAGAGGTGCGATGTTGGTTGCCCTTTAAAACCCTTCAGCGCTCTGGCTGTACCAAACCGTATGCGATTTGCGCTGACGCTCCAAGCCGCCCAGCTGGCTGGCTTGCTGGCAAACCCAGCAGGGCGCTACAATGCTTGGTAAGGTCTCCATCTGCAACCTCGACAATGCCAAGTTGTCTAGTCATTGTAATCCCTAGCGCAGCCAAGCTTGGCCCCTGTGACATGGGTGGCCAGCGCCCTAGTGGGTGTGTGGGCTCTGTCAACGCTTCGCAGAGGCTGTGGCTGTACACCCAGCGCCCTGCAAGGCGTACTAGCAGCAAGATTGGTATAGATATGGTTGCGAAGCCCAAATGACTCTCTCAAAACACTGTGCTCCACCTTTTGCCCCGGCCTTGTGCCATCTCCTACTGAACTTGCCCACCCTGTACAGCAAGCGGGCGACCTTGCGGCGCGGGTGGGCAGCGCGCTGGTGCGTGTGGGCATGCGGCCAGGGGACCGCGCCTGTGTTTTTGGCGCCAACTGCCCCGAGTGGATGCTGGCCATGCAGGTGGGAGCTGTGCTGTGTGCTGTAACACGATATGGCAATGCAGCCGCTCTGTAGCTGGGCACAGTGCACAGGCGCCAACTGCCCTAAGTTGTCATTGGCTGTACAGTGGGTAGCCTTGCCAATAGCAATCCCGCCCTTGCAGATGTGCTCTACGGCAAAGGCGAGCAAAATGCCTTCTGTGGCCCAAGGTCCTTAGCAGGCCTGGGTACTGTCAGTCTGCCCAAGTGTCCACCCAAACCCAAGGCTAGGCCTTCAGTCACAATACCCCAACATTACAAGGCAGCAGGGGTTTCATACTTATGCCGCCTCGCGTCCTGTGCAGGCATGCAACCGGCACAGCGTGGTGTGCGTGCCTCTGTACGATGTGCTGGGAGACAACTCGGTTGAGTACATCATCAGTCACTCAGGTCAGCAGATTTTTCCCTGGCATGGATGGTTCAGTGTTAGAGGACGGCTGAGTCTGTGCCGGTGCAGCAGATGATTACCAGACATATATAGGTATGCATCATATGTACTGGCTTGGTATTGGAGCCACTACTGGGGAAGGTGGGTACCTCTCGTAAGCAGTCTGTGCCTTTAAATGCTGGGTCACTTGCTGTGCATCGTTGTCCACAGCAATTCTCGCTGCCTCCAGGCTGACAGTGTTGGCCAAAGCACTGGAAACTCATTGGTCCCCTTCCCTCTGCTGCTGCTGCGGATGCTGCAGAGTCGTCCGTAGTCTTCCTTGCTGCCTCCAAGCTGCCAGTGCTGGCCAAGGCCTTGCCTAAGGTGCTGGACAATGTGAAGACAATAGTTTTCTGGGGTCCTGTAGATGCCAACGCAGAGCAGGCACTCAAGGTGGGTTTGTTTGCTTGCTTGCTTGTCCCTCAAGTCTTTGTCTCCGCTACACACAGTGTCATCCCATCCTCGGGGTTCACTTGCACACCTTGCCACACTCAGACTCTCAACCTCAGCCAGGCTATTACTTCCAGGGGAGGTGTATGTCTGGGGCATGAGGCGAATTGCCACCTTTGGATCTCAGCATGGTCGAGTGACATTGTGCTTGGCTCTACACTCTATCAGTTTTAAGTCTTGGGCAGCAGCTGTCCTCAGCCAACTATAGCCGCGACAAGCTGACAGGATTCTCACATGCCCTGACAGCCTAGCCCCCCTCCCCACAAGCCTGCAGCTGCTACACTCTTCACTCAGATTTGCCTGCGTCCTCGGAGAATGTTATACAGAGAGAGCTTGGCCGTCTTGCTGTGTGCAGGATGTCCTAAGGGAGGGGGCAGGGCGGGTGGCAACCTACAGCTTTGAGGATTTTGTGCAGCTAGGGGCAGACCATCTCGCTGGACCAGGTGACTAACCCCTCTACTCTTGATTGTGGCAGTATCCCGCTAGCAGCCATGCGCTTACGCTCTGGCATTGCAAAGGCTGGCTGGCGGTCAGGTCAGGAGGGTAGGCTGCGGGCGGACAGGGTTGGCTGCTCTGGACGGCCCAGCTTTGTCACCGGGGCGGTGTGGGGTGTGTCAGCAGCCTGAGGGAGGATACGGGTTACAGTGAACCACCCTGCGCCGAAAGCTGTTGGCCGGACAACCGACTTAGCAGAGGGGCAATGCTCCTGCTTGCCGCACCTCGCTCGTCATCCTTGTCAAGGGCAGTGTGGCATTTGGTTGCGATACCTCTTCATTTCTTGGATGTTGCACGCAGACCCGCCATGCCCCGACGACCTGTGCACCATCATGTACACCAGCGGCACCACAGGCACCCCCAAGGTGACACTAGCCTGGCCACTGTGACCATCTGTTGCTGTCTGTGGCCCTGCTTATGCCATTGCTGGTCGCCCCTGCCCCAGCTTGCTCATACCTACATGGAGGCGCAGCCTGGGCTCTAGCGGCCTAGAGGTCTGCTGTGCTGTGCATGCTGTGCCATGCTGTGCCCATGACTCACCGTGGCATGGCTATGGCAGTGTAGGGCCCGTTATGACACCTCTCCGGACTTCTCCAGGCGCGAACTAGCATGTCATACCTCGCTGTGTACTCTGTGATGCCCATGACTCAACAGCTGCCCCTGCACCTCGCTTTGCAGGGTGTGCCTATGACTCACCATGCCGTGGCCACCGCAGTGGCTGCGCTGGGGGATTGGCTGGACCGGTCTCGGGTTGGTGTGGACAAGGATGATGTCTACCTCAGCTTCCTGCCCCTGGCCCACATCTATGGCAGGTACTCCAAGACTTGCTGTTTGTTGCGGTGTAACCATGAGCGGTATTGCCCTGAGCCCTTTTCCCGCGACACAAGCCTTTGGCAGGTTAGCCTAATGTACAGCTGAAAGGATGTGAGGGTGGTACTGGTAGGTCAAGGACTCCTGTAAAGTTCCACTCAGCACTACTATGACAACGGGCCTTGACTGCTCGTACGCCACTGGGAGCGGCGGCACGCCCCTCTGCCGGCTGGGTGATACCGTACATGCTGAACTTCGAGCTCTGTGCTGAGCTGTGCAGGTGGATGTGTTAAAAGGCCATCCTGTGGGCAGGCCTGCACGTTCTGTGCAGCTGCACCTGTGATTCGCGCTGTGCTGCGCTGCGCTGCGCTGATCGGGGTGATGCAGGGGGCCCTCCTTGTGGGCAGGCCTGCACATTCGGTTTAGCTGCACCTGTGGGTCACACTGCGCCGCGCTGTGCTGTGCTGCGCAGGGTGATGGAGGAGGCCCTCCTGGTGGGCGGAGGCTCCATTGCCTACTGGAGCGGCGACGCGCGGCTGCTGCCGGGAGACATCCGCGCCGCCCAGCCAACCATCTTCTCCTCCGTGCCGCGCATCTTCGAGCGCTTTGAGAGCAGCACCAAGGACCAGGTGCGGCAGCCATGCTGTGCTCTGTTGTACTGTGCTGCGCTGTGGCTGCCCCTTCCTTTGTCGTCTTTCTTTGAGAGCAGCACCAAGGACCAGGTGGGTGCCGCTTGCAAGGGGGGTGTGCCTTGCCACTCTGCTGGGATGCGCTCGGAGCGGAAGCTGCTTCCCTGCCCACACACATGCGCACAGGAGCGCCCTTGACATACACCACCTAATATCACCTGTTGCGCTATTGTCCCTTGCTGCTGTCCTGGTGAATGCAAGCAAGGCAGGCTTAAACACTCTTAGCGTTGTATCAGATGAACTATAAACTACATTTGACAGCAATGCACCTTACAGAAATCCCTGTCTTGTGGGCCCCGTAGATCCTCAAGGAGGGTGGACTGAGTGAGAAGCTCTTCCACGCGGCATACAGCCTGAAGCTGGCAGCCATTGAGGCAGGGGCCCCCTGGAACAAGGTGAGGCGGACCCATTGCCTGCATGCGGCCTTTGGCGTGTCTGGACCTCCTGCGCCACCTGCGCCACCTGCGCAGCTGGTGGGGTCTTTGCTAGGCCGGCGGCCCATCTTCTAAGCCATCAGTACAACTGGGGGTTGTTTCTATATGCTCTATGTCGTTGCTGTGTGCCTTGACAGCTGCAAGTGGAACAACCCCCTCTTGGCCTCTTGGCCACGCAGCTGGTGGGGTCGGTGGTGGACCGGCTGGTGTTCCGCGCCGTCAGCAAGAAGCTGCTGGGCGGCCGCCTCAAGTTCTTCTCCTCAGGTAGGGCGGGGTCCGCGGAAAACTGTTAGTGGCGGTGCTACTCTCATAACAGTTGGCTGGCTCCAAGGCTGATGCAAGGGGGTTGGTTGGGCAGCTCACCAAGCCTCGCAGGCGGCCGGGGTTGACAGTAAACCGAGTGCTTACACCTTCATATACCTCATGATATCATTGTAGCCAGGACAACCGTAGGAGTTTTTCTTTGGCTGTCACATGAGTCCTCAGCAATGCTTGCAGAGCATTACGCCATCGTACTTGATACATGCAGTGTTCAGTGGGTCTGCCTTGAATTCAATGCCGTAAGTGCCTGCCCTCCGCTGCTGCAGGTGGCGCCCCGCTGGCCAAGCCTCTGGAGGACTTCATGCGGGTGGTCACATGCGGCGCCTTCCTGCAGGGGTGAGTAACCCATGCACCCCCCAGGCAGGGATGCACAGTCTTATACCTTGGGGTGGTGGTGTGAGTTTGTGTGTGGTGGTGGTGGGGGTGGGGGGGGGGGGGGTGGGGGGGGG
>BBXU01001859.1:0-16815 GCA_001598975.1 Parachlorella kessleri
GGGGGNGGGGGGGGGGGGGCACATCAGGTGGGCTGTACCATACTGTACTGCAGTAAAGGGTACAATACCTACCTGGCGAGTCGCTGAACAGCATTCGCAGGATGCTGTTGGGGGCTTACTCCTGCCCAGGTGGTACATGCCAGGCGCAACCCTGGCAGCTGCTGCTCTGGGAGCTTGTGCTGCCATCAGTACCTCCGTCTGTTGCTTGACGCAGGTACGGCCTGACCGAGACGTGCGGCTCCACCTTTGTGACACACCCCACCGAGCCGGTGAGATGACATGGGGTGCACAGCAGGTGTGCCTGCATGGGTGCACGACCTGGCTTGAGCCTATGTGTAACATCCCCGTCAGCTGGGCACCGATGTGGAGCCGCCAGCCTCGTTGGCAGGCCAGCTGGTTGTCCATTAACCCGCTGACCTGGCAAGTCTGATGACCTGGCTGCCCCCCTGGCTGCCACCTGGAAGGACCACATGCACAGCATGACCTGCCCCCCTGGCTGCCACCTGGCAGGACCACATGCACAGCATGACCTGCCCCCCTGGCTGCCACCTGGCAGGACCACATGCACAGCGTGGGCCCGCCCCAGCCGGGCATCACTGTGCGGCTGGAGGCCATCCCCTCCATGGACTACGACCCCCTGGGGACCCCTCCCCGGGGCGAGATCCTAATCAAGGGGGACGCCGTGTTCAAGGGCTACTACAAAAATGAGGTGCGCAGGGCTGGGCTTAAATGCCATGCAGAAGTGGGCATGGCCGACTGGCCCCGCTTGTGACCTGGTTGGGGCAATGACGTGCTCGGGTCACGTCCGGGCCGGTTGAGGCCGCCGCCTGGTGCCGCAGGGAGGAGGGAGCTTTACCCCCATTAACCAACAACCAGACCATTCCTAGTCTCACTGTACAGGAGGAGACCCGCAAAGCCATTGACGCTGATGGCTGGTTCCACACGGGGGATGTGGGGGAGTTCACGCCCACCGGCTCCCTGCGCATCATCGACCGCAAGAAGAACATCTTCAAGCTATCACAGGGTGAGCTTGCTGGCGACCACGAGAAGGAAGGAAGAAAGAACGACAGAAAGAGGGGATAAAGCATGGGTGCACTCCATGTCTGCCAAACCAAGCCTGCCAGCGCACGGCGCGGCTTGCTGTCGGCTGGCTGCTGGCGCAGAGCACCACCCAGGCATTGCAGATGCTCACTGAGAACTTCCCCTCATTCAACCCTGGTCCAACCAGAGAAGGTACGGTGCAGTGGCGCCACAGCAACGCAAGACGCGTTGGGCAGGGCACCTGGTCATGTATTAGTCATCCATAGTCACCATTGTTGCCTACCTTCTGCAGGCGAGTACATCGCGGTGGAGAAGATCGAGGGCGTGCTGGGGCAAAGCCCCCTGGTCAGCCAAATCTGGGTGCATGGCGACCGCTTTGAGAGCTGCCTGGTTGCCGTGGTGGTGCCGTCCAGGAGCAAGCTGGAGGTGAGCCGACTCCTTTACATCCCAGGGGGTACTAGAGAGGCTGTGCACGCTTTGTCGGTGTAAGTTGTAAGTGCACAAGTTATCAGCAGCCGGCGAGCCCTGGGTCACATTCACTGACCTTGCCCTCCATGAATGCCTGGGCGTCTGAGGGCTAGGGGCTGCTGCCTGGGGCGGGTGAGCGGCAGTCTGCTGCCTTGGGGAGGTCAGAACGATAGTTCCCACAACAGAGCTTGCAGGCACCTCGCGCAGACCCTGAGTACAACACTGACCAAGGGTTGCTTCCGGCTCCCCTTTCTATATCTCCAGGCGTGGGCGGCTGAGCACGGCCTCCGGGGCTCGTTTGCGGAGCTGTGCGGCAGCGAGGAGGTCAGGAGCCTGGTGGTGAAGGAGCTGGCGAACACAGGGCGGCGAGAGGGGCTCAAGGTGGGTTACCCACCTAGGCACTACTGCTGCACTGCATGGACACAGATGCACAAACCCAACCATGGCTTCCAGTGGTGCTTGGGTGGCAGAAAAGCTGGGACACCTGGGGGGCGCGACTGGCAAAAGACCCTCAGGTGGGCTGCCTTCTTTCTCTCACGGAAGAAGCTGAGGGCGGATATGTGTATCAGTGTTCGTTGCCAGGCTATCAGAGCCCTGGCGGCTTGAGCGTGGCAAGTAGCTTAATCGCATAACACCAACCCAATATGTACGGGGCAAGGGCTGTCATGCCCGCCCTTGCCTGGGTGCAGCCCTGAGCTGCCCAAGGCACTTTCAAGGATGGCCGATGACCTGATGATGCCCACCTCCATGTACTGATCGCTGGGCTTGCCATGTGCTCGCTCACTTGCTGTGTGCAGCCCCCTGAGCTGTCCAAGGCGCTTGGACATGGTTGGACATGGTTGATGACCTGACGTTGCCCACCTTCATGCCCTGGTCGCTCGGCTTGTCCTGCTCTCACCTGCTGTGTGCTGTGCGTTGTGTGCAGCCCTTTGAGCTGCCCAAGGCGGTCCTTCTGGAGCCTGCCGGCTTCAGCGTGGCCAACGACCTGCTGACACCCACCCTGGAGCTGCGCCGGCGCCAGCTCAGCGAGCGGTACGCCCCCCAGATCGAGGCCATGTACGCGGGGCTCAAGGCGAAAGCGGCTGGGCGGGGAGGCTAGAAGTTGGCTAGAAAACACGAGTGAGTATAAGGAGCGGAAGGCCAAGGCAGGAGAGGATGGACTAGGTAGTGAGGCTGTCAGTTGGGGCAACCGCATGCACCGTGGAAAAAGGTGAACTCAGGAGTGTACGGAGGCAATCTAATGGAGAAGACTAGGCAGGGGCGGGGCAAATAGCAGCCAGGGAGCCTGAAATGCCTGTAGCCCCAGGTGGGAGTCCGTGCTGCTAGGTAGGGTTGAAGGTCGTTCTGTGCTTGTAATCCTGCCCGGTGTGATTGCTGAGGTGCGCAAAGGGGGCAACGGAGAGTAGGGGGCACCCCAGGAACGAGTACGGGCTCGCGGTGTGAGGTTGGGAGCATCGAGCACTGATGAGGGTGTGCCCTAGTAGGGGGTGAGGCAACAAATGAAGACAGTAGCATTGTGTATTGCCATGGTGTCGTGGAGAGAGCAACGTATAGAGCTCTCTTCCCTGCTTTATACTGTTGCTGAGTCTCGCTCTATCACCCTTTGATTACTACCGTGCCATGCATGTCGTCATATGCTGCTTGTGTCACTCGTGCTGAGAACTGCAGATTGTGAAGGATTGGGGGATGTGTGCGCTTGTGTGAGACGATGTGCTTGCAAGCCTGATGAGGGGTTGCGTCTTGTTGGAGAGATGAAGCTGAACCGAGATGATGTCCTACTTGCTTGTCAGAGGTTTTGGACAAATAACATTGCCTGGAGAGAAAGTCGGCTTCAATTTGAGGGCTTATTTGCACTTATTTGGTGGTGGCAGGCAATGCATACAGAGGAGAGGGGCGGGGTGAGGTGTCTCGACAGCGCTATGTGCATTATGCTCTCTACCCTCAGTGTTTCCATCTGTGTCATTTTCTTGGGTTTTTCTGCTGTTGTTTGGGAAGCTGTTTGCTTGCCTGCTTCATGTGCTGAAAGCATATCACACTGAGCACTTCTCATGGGCTCTGAAGGCCCGCTCTAGCAAGAGGTTGAAGGAGCTGATGCACCGCTAATGGTTTCAGCTCGTCACAGTACCGATTCCGTACCAGTTGTTATGAGACCTTCTGAGAGATCGGATCTGCCATGTAAGGGTCATTGGTGCTTCATCATCAGCCCGTCAAGCAACCTATGCTTGATCAAGGACGCAACACTTCAGTGGCGACCTTTTGCTCCAGGGACCATCAGCAGCTATGGATGTTGACCCAGCTCGATCCAGAACACTAATGATGCCAGCCAGTAATATTTAAATGGGGTCCCACAGCAGACCCCAGCGGCCGGGTTGATGTAATTCACAGGGAAGTCATGACACAGAAAGTGCGTCGCACTGACCTCAAAAACCTAGCTTCTCCTCTACCAGTGACATATGCCAGCAAAGCAACCAAGGCAGCCGACACGATGTCAACACTGGGCCATGTGGGCCCAGGATGTGGTGTAACTCGCATGAATCTGGTGGGTGATGCAAGCGACAGGGGCCACGCAGCAAACCTCCCAGTCACCACCTTCAACACAACTGCACTGTCCATCCAGCAAACCATGCTTCGACCTACTAACGGACACAGCACTGCACTATTAAAACCTTGAATCCTCACCCCGGCTCCCCAGCATGTGGCCCTCCATGTCTCTGTATATGCCCGAGCTCCCTACCCAGGTGGCTGCTGCCACCTCCGCCACTTTCACCATCCCGCGGGTGACTCCGGACGTCCACTGCATCCCCGCCAGCTGCAACAGAGTCCTCTTGTTCTTCTTCATAAGCACCACCGCCGCTGCTGCCTGGGGGCTGCACCGCCTGGAGGATGCTCCCCTGCTGCGCCATCAGGTGGTGCTGCAGGCTCAGCACCTGCTGCTGCGTTTCGCGTAAACCCTGATGCAGGTTGACTAATGACACCATCATGGCCTGCAGCTCGCTTTGTTCCACCTCTGCTCTGATTGTGCCTGCTAACCGCTGCCCATTCTGCCCTGGGCCATTCAGCCCTAGGTTGCTGCTGCCTGCTGCTGGAGGCTCTGCCTTGAATGCACCAATAGAGAAATTCCCTCCGGGGCTGGCCGGTTGGTTGGCTGGCTCCTGCTGCTGTTGTCGGATCTTGTCAGGCAGGACTGGGTCCTCAGTTGCCTCACGCTCAGCTTGCTTCTCACCAAAACGCAGCATGACATAATGGGCCACCTCATCCACGTCTGCAGTCTCAACACAGAAGTGTCAACCCTTGCCAGGTGAGGCTTACGATCAATGACATCAGGACTGGCCCCACCATCGCAGCTCACCTGCAGCCGACCCTCTCAGCACCCGACGGCTAGGGGATGCCCCCCTGCGGGGTAGGAAAGGGCCGCAGCCCACCATAGGGCCCCTAGGACTTGCCAGCGACTCGAGGTCACCTTCCTCCCGCTCTTCGTCCAGCAGCTGGCCCTGCAGAGCAAAGGAAGGTGGCAGCATGGTGGTTAGACTGACATAACCAGGGGCCCTTGAAGCGATAGTCACAGGGGCCCTTTGAAGCGATACTCACTGACCTCCTGGCCTACCTATACACCCCCTGGTTGCCAAGCTGTCCCATTACACAACTGCACCATGGTTGTTAACAACTGTCAAGCTGTCAAATGTCACAGCTGAGGATACTTCTTGGAAAAACTTGAAGGATTCCTCTCCTGCTATATCTATTTCCTACCTGGAGGATTGTTTTCAGCTGGTCCTCAGCAACCTCCTTGCCCGCAACATACAGCCGCTTGCTGTTGTTGCAATGCCCTGCTCCCTCCTTCGTCAGGCCTCCACCGTCCCCGCCCCCGCCCCCGGTGGGAGCCCCAGCATTCTCCTGCCAGTCACCCAGGAGGCGTGTAAGGGCTCCATCATCAACTTGGGATCCCCTGCGAGTGGGTTAGTTGCTAGATGCTGTGAGCATGTGATGTGCTCACCCTCAGCGGCTGCCCTAAGTAGGCAAGAAGAGAGTCAGCAGTGTAACCTGGGGCCATGGCCAGTAAATGCACAGCACAACCAGAGCTACAGAGTATTTCGCTTTGCACAACAATCACCAACAGCATTCCTCGCTGCCTGCATTTCTCTCACCTAGCCCGACCCATGGCCGAGTGGTAGAGGTGAGACACGATTTGCGCTAGCTCTGCTTACAGCAGCAGGGGGCACGTCTCGGCCACTTGCTGGACAATGCCTGGTGTGTGTTAGAACGTATGTGTGTGTTCACGGGGCCACGCAGTCTTAGTCCAATGCCAGCTTCAGCGTGGGTAGCACAGTGCTGCGCTTGCATAGCCCTAACTGCTTCCGATGCTCAACAGACAACACTTCTGCCACGGACTACCTGTGTGTATGCCCGTTGTGTCTGTTGTGCGTGACTTGACCTCCCCAAACGCATCCACGATGATGGCCAGAAGGAAGTTCAGCAGGACGAGAAACACCAAAATCTCATATGACCAGAAGAAGAGGGCACCAGCGACCCCTGCATCCAAGAACAACACAGACAAGTCTCATTTCCAGCAGATTGGAAGCCCATGACGGGTGCATGCAGATGCTGCTGCCACAGTTCGCATGGGTGAAGGTGCGGTTGCAAGTCATCACCGCCCAGAAAGCAACCTGTACCTTGCAATCCGGTGAGGGCCTTTAAATCATCATTCACGTCAGTGTTGCCCAGGAGCATTGCAAAACATGTTTGCACAGCTGTACCAAAGCTGGAGAAGCCCTGCAGCCACACAAGCCATGTGGTGCCAGCCAATGCCAAACTATAATGCCATAAATCACAAACCAACAAGAGCATCTTGCACATGCAGCACTTCCTGCACTTGCCACATGATCCCCTCAGTAACGCAGGATACAGGTTGCACCAGACACTGCGTACAGGCCGACATTACCTCAATGCTGTTGCCAAAGATGAGGTGGGCCAACATTGCGTAACCAATGAAGACCATAGAAAACACAAGGCAAAAATGCAGAAGGTCAGGACCTGCACATCTAAAAGTTATACAGCTGGGGCAATTACGCTGGCTGAGGCTAGGCAGGGAGAACAAGGCTAGGAACAGTACCACTGTAAACATTGGACATAACATTAGCACACACAGGCGCAGCTACCCACCGGCGTGTGCCAGCGACCGCGTGACCACTCCCAGCCTCGGCTGGAAGTCCATGAGCTGCAGCATGCGGCTGATGAGCAATAGGAGGTTGATGCCATTAAGGGCATAATACCAGGACAGCGTGTTGGACAGGTCCTGGAGACCAGCAGCAGGTCAAACCATATGTGCAGCAGGGGAGTCAGGAGTTTTCACGGTATACACAATAAAGGAGCAGGAGACACAGCGAGTTTGGTGGCACCTGTGGGCAGATGTGCAGCTGGCACACCCTTCGTACGCCCAGGCATCTGGTGTCACTTGCAAATGCAGGCTGCTTCACCTGCAGGCTTCCAAACGACTCGTGCATCGCCTGGAGCCCTGCCCCTCCATCAGCCAGGGTCAAAAAGGCCGCCTCCGCATCCAAGTCCTGGTACACATCATACCTTCAAAAGCGGGGGGTAAAGAAAGACCTTATAGAACAGTCAAGACTCAGAAGAGTAAGACTCAAGGCTCAAAAATAGGCCAGAGGCCAGATCGCTCATGTATGCCTCATGCACGCGAGGAGAGTGTAGCAGCATCTGGCTGCTCAGTGGCTGACCCCCAAGCCAGCCAATAAGGCCAGACAGTCCACACCAGACCCTTACCTATCGTACTGCAGCCGCCATCACGAAGGCAAGAGCTCACACTAAGGGTCAAGCAGCACACCAGTAACCGAAACACAAGGGCCTGGACCACAGCACCAGGCCCTCACCTCAAACTGATCTGAAACTTTTTGGCGGACGACAACAGCGCGATCCATAGGCAGGCGTCCACCACCAACAGCACAGTCGAGAAGAAGTCCACAACATGCCAGCCGTCCTTGAAGTAGGAGAGCGGGTTCCAACTACGCCGAAGGGCCTGCGGCAAGCACAGGTCTGATTATACTCAGCATGTGTCTGGTTGAGGCTGGAGCCTGACCCTGTTGAAAGGTAATGGACGACAAAACATCTGTCATATGCTCCGACGAGTTGGGGCGAGCCTTCCTTTAACAGCAACAGCCACCTGCCTCACCAGATAAAGGCCCCTGCCCTCCATGGCAGCCATATAAGTAATCCACACAATGAGGATTATCTCCATGGCCAGGCGGACCTTGTCATCATTTGTGACATACATATCCGCACGAAGGGTCTCAATCTTGTAGCTGACCTGCAGCCCCAGGAAGGCACGTCCAGAGGGTGGGACATCAAGAGCTGTTGAATTAGGGTACCACCTTGTCAGCGACTGAAGCTGCCCTGAGAATGTAATCTGCCAATGGGAAGACACATACTGGCATTAACATGGTGCCCCTATGCAACATCAGCACTTAGACCTCCACAGTTCACGCAGGCGATTCTGTTACTGCGCACCTTCACACTCCCGCTGGTAGTGAAGTCAAAGAAGACAGATGAAGCTGAAAAGAGATGCAGATCGTCGTTGTAGGTCACAAGCTGTGCCAGCAGCGACCTGTGTTTGAGGCAGGGAATGGCTGCTAATCTCTTTTACTCAACAGGGTGCCAGGGAAGCCACTTCACTATCCGCCATGGCCTCCAAGTTCAAGGAGACTGCCAGCACCCCAGATCAAACTCCTCCCTGGCCGCCGCTGCCTTGCTGCCTCGCGTTTTCATAACACTTAGAGCTGTTACTGCGGGGGAGACAGGTGTGAAAGCCTACCTTGTCAGTGTTCCAAGGTAGAGCCCCTCCTGCAGGTAGGACAGCCATGTTTGCACATCATCTTGACTCAGGTTGATGTCCAGCACGGCAGGGAAACCGTCGCCCAGCCGTCGCAAGCGGGTGCTGTGGAAGCCGTATGGCAGGTTTCGTGGGTTGTAGAGGTCCATGCAGTAAGGAGGAGCGTTGGTGACCTGCTGGCCCTGCAACACAGTATGCACACACACTTACAATGGGCTCCTAAATCTGCCCCAGGGCTTGGGTGAAGCATGCCAGGTTGCCATTGGTGTTGGTTAGTTAGGCATATGACCCTGTTTATGGATTCTTCCCATCTCTGGTAGTCACAGAGATAAACTCTGGGTTGAACGTGTTAGCTGCACCATCCAGGTCCTCTAAGCTACCACATTTTCCCAAAGCCTTCGCACCTCGCTGTCAACCACTGTGACGTTGTAAGTGGGGCTTGCCAGCTGGGAGCAGTTGTAGTAGGCCACCATGCTGTCAGTGTTGTCAAGGTCGGCGTTATACAGTGATGTCCCCAGCTTGAACACTGGGTCCACTCCATATGGCTCCAGATCCATGCCTGAGAAAACGAATATCCGAGGGATAAGTCACAGGGGTGCAATTTCGTGGGTACGGTGTGCGCTGCTGTGCGACCGAAGGATCAGCCTGGGTCCCCCACAGCAGGCCGGCATGTCCGAGGGTCGCTGACATCAACTGAGACAACAGCATACAGGCGCAACATGGACAATGAAGCTAACAGTGCCAGACGCCGCTATCCTTGCAGACCCACCACACAAACCTGCATCGCACTGGTTGTCGATGTTACTGAAGCGTGTTCCAGTGCAATTAGCAAAGGAATCACGTTGGCTGAAAAGGAGCAGGCCTGCACCCAGCAAGTTACTTTGACTTGAGATTAAGAATGACAGTGGTGCAGTGCTAGAGTGCTTAGCAACCCCATAACGACAAGATGGTGTAAAAGAGGCTCTGCTTGTTCCAGTATTGCTGGGATGTGCTTAACGACCAACATGTAGGCTCAGAGCAGAGCACAGAAACAAGGCAATCGGCAACAAGCAGGCAAGTGACCGGGTCGCTGCAATGTGCGCACCTGCCAGGACGCGGTTGGTGAGACCCAACTGCCTTACTCGAGATGTGTCAACTGTGGCCTCTTGGTACCGCAGTATCGTGAAGCTGTGCTCGACCGCGGTCTGCAAGGCAGCCATATGGGAGCTGTACTGGTTTAGCACACTGCCGCCAATGCCGCTCCACTAGCAGCGCCGGCTGTGGTTTTGCCTGTATCGGTTGGAGCCTTGACAAGGGCAGAAGAGCAGCAACAGCAGCATGTCAGCAGTCAACAGCAGGGCTGTGACCTGGGTGGGGCACATCAAACTTTGAACTGCTAGTGTTTCACCTTTGGGCTGTGGTTACACGTTCACATATGCTCATGCCCCGCAGGACTCTGCTGGGCTGCCCGCCGCACATCACGGTAGGACAGCCTCAACCAGCGCACATGCTCCCACCTGGGTCGTGCACGGCTCGCTTGCTAGCAGCGCATCCCTATAGGACACTAGGTTCTGCAGACGAGCCTGTCGGTATAGCTCCAAGGCTTGCGACAGGGACAGGTAGCCTTGTTGCAGCGCGGACTGCACAGTGGGGGCGCACACAGATACAGTGATAGGCATGCACTGGTTTACTAAGAAGTGCGGCAATTAGTGGTGCATGCCGCGACAAATGAAAATATGGGGTTTGTGTCGACAAAGAGCAGCAGGTCCTGCTCTTGAGCACGTCAGTCAAATAGCAGAGGCAGCGCCTTGGCTCACCTTGATAGCATCAATCTTGTCACTATAAGCCTGCGCCAGCTCCTGCTGCGCCTGCAGCTGCTGCTGCTGTAGCGTCTGCAGGTTGGCCAGCGCCTGTGCTGTAGCAGCTGCTGCAGTCGCGGCCGCATCCTGCTTCCCAATGATCTCTGCAGGACAAGGAGGATGGGCACAGCTTACGACTACCCCTGGGTGCATTTACTAACTTGACCCTATGAGAACAATAATATATCCTGGCAGCCATCCTGCATGAGATGTCATCAACCAGTAAACCAAGCAAGGCCCTACAACCGTGGGTTCACAATGCAGGACACACCATTCAGCAGGGACTGTATGCGGGTCTGGCCCGTCAGGATCTGCTGCTGGCCGGTGCTGATCAAAGTGGCCAGTGTGGTGCTGGCCTCTGCGGCATTGGCTGCTGCTACCTGCGTCTGTAATTGTTGCACGCTGGTTGAGAGCGAGGTCTGGCTGTCCTCCAGCTGGCCAATGGCGGTCATGATGCTGCTCAGCATGGTGGTGGTGCTGTCAGCCGTCAGGGCCCGCCGCCTCCCGCCACCTATGTTCAATGACCAGAAGCTCTGAGCTGAGGCAGAGGCGGTCTCCGCCCCAGCCAGGGCCTCCATAGCTAGGTAGTCGGAATCTGTCCGAGCGGAGGGCACCTTGGTGCAGGCAGAGCATGTGCAGACCTGCAGAGGGCACGTGCGCTTTTTTGGCATACTTTTGTTTTTACAGTAGCCTGTGTGAGCAAGAGCCTGCCTAAGCACAAGGTTCGTCACTGGATCCCCCACCTCACCTCACCAGCTGTAACCAATGGGTTCCTCCTTGCTGGCAACACACTCCACGACCACCCTGCCGTACGCGCACCTGTTCAGTGCCGCACACCATGTCGCATGAGCACAGCGCTGTACACAGCTGCTGTGTGTCGCACTGGTCCCCGCAGCTGTCGCTGTCAAGGGAGGTCCCCTGGCACAGATACTGGACCTGGGTTTTGCCCTGCCCGTCCACATATTGTGTAGTGTTGCAGGACAAGGCAGTAGTGCAGCTTCCAGCATACTGTGGGGTGCGACTGCAAGGCGCAGAGCAGCATGCAGACGTCTTGTTTAGTTGCGTTGCTTTGCGAGGAGGGCAAGTTCCAGGCCCTTGACCTGCCCCTAATATGAACTTCATGGCTCGCTTTCCAAAAGCAGGGTGCAGCAGTGTGCCCACTAGGATCCCAGCCGCGGTTGCATTGCTTGGCTTAGCACCTTTCCAGGTCGCACGCTTCGTAGGCCTGAGCTCCGCCATCCCAGCTAATGAAGTTGTAGTCGAGCCCAGCTCCCTGAGGCAGGCAGGCACGCCTCACACAATGGACCTTGCGCGGAGGGGGGAGTTGTTAGCATGGCAAGTACTTTAGCAAGACAGGCCTCGTGCCCTTCTTATGACAAGTTTCCCGCAACATTGCCTGTGCGGCGGCCTACTACATTGACACAGGAATAGACACTGTCGAGCATTAAGTCTCACCGATTGGGTGATATGTAGCGCCAGCACCACCTCTGGCAAATTATTAACGTTTGTAGCTTCCCTGGCAAGCTCATCAATGCGTGCTTGACATTTGGCTGCCAGCACGCTGGCAGTCATATCACTTGCTGCTATCAGGCGGCTGCCAAGGGCGGCCTTGGCTGGGGGAGGCACTGTGTATGGCCCGTCTATGTAGTACTGAGCCAGCACGCTTGCGGAGACCTGCAGCACAGGCTGGTGCATGTGTGGAACAAAGGTCGTCATGAACTGATAGCGGAACCAGCGGGTCCTCCATGGGCTGTGAGCCTTCAGAACCTGGACCCCAAGCACTCCAGAGATGAGCCTACCGCTTCTGGATTTGTCCCATCCTGCCCGTAGCTGGCAGCCACCACAGTGTAAATCTCAGGGGAGACAGCCAGCAGCTGCTGCAGCCCAGCTGTAACGATGCCATCCGAAAGAGCCCGCAGCGGGGCCAGGCGCAAGTTAATCACGCTGCGCATTTGATCCAGCTGGTAATCCAGCACGGTATCAGTCATGTTGTTGAAGGTCTGGTAGGCGCCCAGGCAGGCAGGGGAAACGGCGGGGTCTGCGGATCAACAAGTCAACGGTCGCCGCACCAAAAAATGCCATTCTTCACCACGCCTTCACTGCGCTGATGGTAGAACAATGCACAGGAGATACTGCCCAGTCAGTAGTTTACCTGATGCATTTGGGGGGAGCTCTGCAGGGCAGCTCTGTGCAACAAGCGTGATGTTCTGCTGCACCTCGTTCCATGTCTGGCCAAGTGAAGCCACTGCCGCGGCGTACTGGCTGGCTGTGTAGACCCCAGAGGTAAGCTTGGTTCTTGCGTCCACAAGGCCACCTGCGACTTCAGGAAGGCCAGATGACTGCTCACATTCGCTGTGCAGGTTCCTCCGCAGGCCAACTATGACAAGAACTTTTTCTAACTTAATGCTTTGCAGGTCATGTCAAGGTCCACCACCTGTGTATTGATCCAGCAGGGTAGCATTCAGCAGGTTGAAGAACGAGTCCTGCGTATAGGTTAGTGCCTGCTGCAGTGAGGCTGTCTCAGCTGCCCTGCAGGTCGCTGCGGCCTGCAGCGCCAGCGCTACCTTGGCGCCCAGCGCCTGGGTGTCGAGCAGCGGGACAGAGCGCACCGCACCCCGAACTTTGTCGAAGATGTCCCGCTTAATCACTACAGCCCAGTTGCCTGCACCGGCAAGAGCTGGACAGCTCTGCGCACGAGTGCTTGCAGTGACTGCTGCTTGATGGCAGCCTGCTTGATTAGGCAACTTTTACGGGTGAGGGGGCAAGGAACATGCAGCCCAGAGCCAACAACCTCATTCCATGGTGCAAGCGTATCAGGAAGGCAGCCAACTTACGGACCCACCGTCGGGCACATCAGGGACGGTTTGGCTGATGCTGCCCGTCAGCCGGCCAAATGCCTGGTCGTCGGCCCAGTAGCACCCTCCAGTTCCGGTTGCTGGGCAGAGGTTCCATGAGGCCTGGTTCATGAGCTCAGTGGCTGGGATGGAGCTGGAAGGGTGAGTGAAGTCATAGTATAAATCTATCTGGATGGATGTGAGGTTCTGGATGTCTTGCAGCCGTCCGCAGTCGGCGCGGCAGCCGAAGCGGCCATAAGACGCGTATTCAAATGGCACCTCACACACGCCATCTCCACAGACGGGGTCCTTCCACACGTTCTCGACCAGCTGATCCAGCCAGGTAAAAACGTCGTCGGTGGTGCCAATGGCCGTGGGGTCTGGCAGCAAGCCTGTTGCCACCGTGTTGTACACCTGCGGTGAATGCCGGCACAGCTTTGCTTGCTATTACTCCTGTGCGGTAAAAAGGGGCTACACCGCTCCCTTATAATACTTAGCAGATATCAATTGGCAATAGAGAAGGTGCATGTGACGAGGATACAGCCAAGTCGCTACTTGACCCAGCTTGCCGGCGTGCCACACCTGGTAGCTGACGTTTGCGTTGCGCTGGAGGAAGAGTGTGGCCAGGAACAGTGCAACGAAGCACAGGAAGCTTATGAGTCGGAAGTAGTTCCTGTTGCGAAGCTGGAACCTTTGGTACCTGCGCACACCACCAGCAAGATGGTCCCAAACCTGAAGTCTCTGCAGAAACGCCATCCGTACGCCTTCTGAACCTGCATCGCGTTGCCTGACCTGTTGCCAAGCTCTTTGCGGACCTCTGAAGCTAAGTTTGTGATGTTATCAGCGGAGTCCATCTAAGACAGTGAGGCCATATCGAAAGCGGAGTTATTCATCGAAGCCAAGTAAGCTAATAGGACAGACAGACGGAAGTGGTGGGAGTTGGGCCGGCGTGCCTATTGGACAGCTGGCAGGGCGCAAAAACCATATTGCAAAAATCTCCAAGTGGCAGAAAGCCGACATTAACTCGCCGTTGCCCTACTTCATGCAGTCAGTGGATTGTAGTGGCCAGTAAAGTTCCTGATGTAGTTCAAAGCCGACTGGGAGAGCAGGGCACGGCAAGCTAAAGCTTGCGATCATGACACAGCCTGCCGCGCGCAAGGATCTGGTTGCAGCGTTATGCTTGAACTTTGGAAAGATCAGTTTGTGCAGGGTTACTGGTAAAGCGTCGCTGCCCAGCTCGGCAACCACTGCCCCAGGAAGGTCATCCCTTCACGCAGTCTTCACGGCATAGCAACAAGCGCCATCAACTCCACGGATCTGCTGACACCCGACATGCTGGTTGAAAGAGTCAACCAGGAGCCCGGCATCACAGTTGAAGCCACTCCTGGTCGCCTCTTCCAACCAGCATGTCAGGTGTCAGCAGATCCGTGGAGGTGATGGCGCTTGTTGCCATGCCGTGGAGACTGCCATGGGACTGCATGACACACACACACACACCACCCCGGACTGAGGGAGGGACTTCGGCGCATGAGGGGCCCCCAGGGGCTGAAATTGAATTAATTCGCAGGATTACCTTTGCACCAGGTCTTGCATCCTAGGTTGAGCCTGTCCTTCCCAACTGAGTGCCTTATTTAGTGAACTGCGTTCCCGAGCAGTATGGACGCCGGGCTTTCAATAGGCGAGCAACTCAAACTTGGCCTCACCAGCACGTACTACTCAGTGGCGCGAGCCCTGAGGCTCCGCAAGCTCAGGGACTTGTTGCAGAGTGCACAGATTGCCACGGATCATGCCGTGTGGCTGCTGGGGGAGTGTTACGGGGAATCCGGGGAGGGCGCTCTGCACGAGGAGGTGGGCTGGCCAGCCAGTGAAACTTGCCAAGATGCTAGCTACATCACGAGCATGATCCTCACCAGCACCACATGCTCTGTCACGCAGGCCCTTACGCAGCTGGTGCTCCACTTCCAGTCTATAGTTTGGATGACCTATCGGACGCATTTCACCCCCATAGGTAGCGCTTGGGTTGATATGCGATATGCCTAGTACCCACTGGCAACCTTGCAGCGCGTCCCAGGCCAGCAGGTTGTGTCGGCCATACTTGCACCCTCCCAGTTCCTGCCGGCCCGTCTGTGCTGGGATTTGCTTGCTGTCCACCGGTCGTGTCACCACACTCCCCAGGTGTGCCTGGCGCTGCAGCCGCGGGCGACGTGCATTTGCGCAGCGACGCCGGCTGGGGCTGCACGTTGCGCAGCGGCCAGATGGTCCTGGCGCAAGCCCTGCAGCGGCACCGACTGGGTCGCGGCTGGCGCTGGCCTGTCTGCGCCAGCGGTGGCGGCCACGAAACTGTGCTGCAAGCTGCTGCAGCCGCAGTACCCGCGCTGGCGGCAGATGCAGAGCCTCCAGAGGACCTGCGCTGGCTGCTGCAGCTGTTCTGGGATGCACCCTCGGAGCGCAACCCGCTGTCAATACACAACCTGTGCAGCTATGGCAAGCCCTGCGGGTGCGCAAGGGGGATGGCCAAGATGCAGGCATGCTGCCAGGGCCGGGAAACCGACTTCCTGCTGGGGTGTCCTGTGGTGGGTGTGGATTACCTTTCCTGGTCGCTCACTTGCGAGTCTCTTGCAGCATAGGACACTCCTGGCAAGTGCTGGGGCCTGGGTGGTGCTCTGTTTTGTTTGACTTTCCCTCTTCTTCCCTTGCCCTGCAGGGTCCATCCCGGCAAGTGGCTGGGGCCCTGGGTCATGTGCCATGCGCTGGCAGCCGCAGCTGCCCATTCGCCGCAGCCGCTGGGCCTCCGCGTGGCCGTGCTTGCGGACCCAGGAGGCGGGGCACCACTGCTCAGCATCCGCAGGTGGTGTGCCTTGTTGCAGCTTTGTGCCAGTGAATGTGCTGATGAAAGGGCAAATCTAGGGGCGGTGACCTGTCATGAATGCGCCCCTCATCAACACCGCTTGGTAGTGTGCCCCGGCCTTTTCTGTTTGGGACGTATGCCACCGCAGCGGCCGGCATTTGTTGCATGCGCTTGAACCGACATCACACCGGGTGGCTGGCCTGCCCGCAGGTTTGAGGCACACTTCACTGCCGGCATTGAGGGGGCAGGAGGGGCGGCGGCGGTGGCAGAGCCCTGGCAACTACTGGGGGAGGGGCGCGAGGTGCCGTGCCCCCAGCAGGAGGGGCTGCTGCTGCTGGTGCCGCTGGTCCTGGGGTTGGGGAAGGTGAGGCCTCCCTGTCGGTGCTTGCTGGATTTATTTTGGGTTAGGATGTCCCTGTAGGATGTCAGTGCGGGTGGAATGGTGGCGATGCTGGCATCGCTTTCCAAAGGCCCTGCTGCTGCGTGAAGCTGCTTTGCTGCTTTGGAGTCAGCGTAGCGGTGAGCTGCCTGGATTTTCTACAAGCTGTGCTGTGTTCGCTCCCTTACCTCGTGTGTCTGCTGCAGCAGCACCCGCCGTCATGCAGCCAGCAGCTTGCGATCCTGTTGGGTGCTGATCCCAACTTGTGAACCTGCTGTGCCCTGGTGCTGCAGCTCAACCCGGTGTATATCCCGCAGCTGCAAGCCGTGCTGCGTCTCCCGCAGAGCGTGGGCATTGTTGGGGGGCGGCCCTCCTCCTCGCTCTACTTTGTCGGCTACCAGGGGGAATGCGTCATCTACTTGGACCCGCATGACGTGCAGCAGGTGAGCCTGCATGCTGCAGGCTTGCCTTAGTTCTGCACATTACAGCATATATATATATATATATATATAGAGAGAGAGAGAGAGAGAGAGAGAGAGAGAGAGAGAGAGAGTGCGTGCGTGTGCGCT
>BBXU01001860.1:0-82074 GCA_001598975.1 Parachlorella kessleri
AGAGAGAGAGAGAAGAGTGCGTGCGTGTGCGCTCCTGCTGTAAGGAGGAGTTGAAGCAGGGGGGGATTTAGCTTAAAGCGCTTACCTGAGGACCTGCTGGGCCGCTGGCTCCCTGCCCTGGTGCCAGTGCCTCCGCTGCTGAGGCTGAGCTTGGGTGCCGGCATAGGTACCTCGCTGCTCAACGTACGCAAGCCCGCCAGTACGATGCATGCAGGTTGTAGGTCACAGGCACGTTTGATGGCATTCCATGCAGCTTGCAAGCGTGCCACGTTGCTAAGGAACGGTGCTGCCTTGTTGTGCCCCACAGGCAGCTTGCAGTGATGGGGATTGGCAGAGCTTCCACTGCGATGTGCTGCGCTCCATGCCGCTGCCGTCCATAGACCCCTCCTTGGCACTGGGCTTCTACTGCAGAGACCTTGGTGGGTGCTGCACGAATCGTGCTGCGTTGCCCTGTAGGATAGTGGCGGGATGCGGCGCGTTCTGTTGGGGCTACAGCGGGGCAATAGGCAGTTCGAGTTTTAGATGCACATATTTTGCCACACATTTTGCCTTCCCAATGCAAGACGGTGTCCGTCCCAGCTTGACCTTGCGTGTGCGCTTGGTGTGGCCCTCTTGAGTGTGCTGGAGTTCTGTGTTGGGTGGCAGGTGCTAGTCCAATATGATATGGATGGTTCAGGGGAGCTGTTCATCTGTGGATATCTTGTAAGGTGGCATTGGTCGGCTGTTCTCCCTGGGGGCTAACGCTTGCTGTCAGGGGCCATGCTCTCTGCAGGCGAATTTCTCGACCTATGTGGGCGGCTTGCTGAGCTGGAGCGCCAGGCTGGCGGGGCGCCTCTGCTGTGCGTGACTGAGGAGGACGTGAGCCAGCAGTACAACTCTGGCGGCGAGCCTCAGTGGGAACCAGATGAAATGAGCGAGGGCGACGGAGAGGGCGAGGGCGGCAGCCAGGGCTGCATGGATGAGGGAGGGGGCGTGGAGGCGGGATTTGCACCGGGGGTGGCTGCAGTGACGGCAGCGCCAGGGGCGGCCATGGGCAGGGAGCAAGGCAGCATGGGGGCAAGGGAGGGGCCTTTCCAAGATTTATCAAAGTTTGCTGCAGATGAACGGCCCATGGCTGGTGGCCAGGGCACTAGCATGTCTCCAAGCCAGCAGCAGGCAGGGGGGAGCTTGGGGGCCGACGGCGGGCCCGCTGCCGAGAGCAGTGTGCAGCCGCTCTCTCCAGCAACCAGGCTGGCTAGCGCCAGGAGCGGCTGGGAGCTCCTTTGACAGTCGGAACTGCCGAGTTAAGCCCTTCTGCGCGTCAGGGGTGTGAGGGTCAACTCACCTGAACACAAGTGTTTCACTTGGAGCAGCACTCTTAGTAACACTTAGGTAATTGTGTTAAGCCGTGAAAGCCTGTAAACACCTCGACTTGAAACAGGACACCAGATCGGTTAGGCTAAACAGCTTTAGGAAGCAATGAGGCGCCAGCTACTTACACTTGGCAGTCGACATGCGGCCATGGTGACCAGGTGGGGCGAGGGCCATTTCACATCCCGCGAACCTGAAGCAGCTAGGACCCTTGTAGCAGCAACTTATAACAGGAACTACTCTGACGAAGCCAGCAGCAGCAGCAGCGGTTGGGTGCCTAGCTGGCTTAAACAGCGGCTACCCGTGGGCATGGGCGGCAGCAGGGGGACCGATGAACTGGAGGACCTAACTCTAGACAGTGAGTACTGGACAGTAGTGTCCTCTTAGGCGGTCAGCCGTCTGAACCCCCCCTCTATAATACAATGTATCCAACCTGTTGGTCACTGAGGCAGCAGCAGCAGCAGGGGAGGGAGTTCAGGCTTGTTCACCTTTCATGCGAGGATCAGGAGCAGTGCCAATAAGGCTACAGAGCCGTTGGCGTGGCAGCAGGAATGCATGGGCTCTCAAAAGAGCTGGCCCGTTGCCCAGGCTGGCACCGCTGCTTGTTTTGTGCAGTCATACCCCACAGCAATAACCCTTGAACTTGTTGCCATGACTCCTCTACTCCGAGTCAGTCTAGTCTGAGTCAGTGCAGTCACTGGCGATGCTACTGGTCATGCTCCCCTGGGCCCGCCTGTTTATGTCCATGCAGGGGTGTCCTATCGCAGCCTGTACTTGAAGCAACAAGGACAGGCTACTCATAGCACGATATGTAGCTTAAACTTGGGGCTGCGGTCTCTCGGTTGAACTCTCCTCCTTCCTGGCTGCAGAGTATGCACAAGGCTTGAAGCGGGCTCGGCAGCTGGGGGGCCTGACAGGGTGGGTGCACGGCAGCGGCAAAGCATCCGATCCTGCAGCGCAGGGCAGCCTACGGATGTACGAGACCATTATTAGGTGAGGCCCGTGCTGCTTGTTGGGATGTGGCATGGTTAGAAGGTGTCGAGGTGCCGAAGGATCGCTTGCAGGATGTCCAGCCTCGTACACAAGTGTGTTCCTGTTGCTAGCAGTGCTTGCTGTGGCCGCGAGGCTCATTGTCCAGGGGCTGGCACTCCAGCCAAGTGCAAGCGCCAAGTTATCGCGCAGAAGCTGCTGCTGGCTAGTTGTCTTGAGGGGGGGGGGGAGGAGGCAGGCCCCGCATTTGCGCCCTGATGCCAAGTAGTGCACTGACCGGGGCCTACCCAGTGCACTGCAGCGCGATGACAGAAGATGAAAAGGCTGACCTATCTCTCTTCACTGGGGCAGCCAGGGAGCGCGTGGCGGCGCAGGTGGGGTAGGTGGCAGGGGCATTGCCTAGCATGCCCCAACAGGCCAGTGCTGCTGCACTCCCTCCATGCGGTACTTTGAGCTGGCAGGCATGCCTGTGCATACATGCACACCTTGGGCTTGACAGATGACGAGTGAGTGTTTAATGTATCAGGCAGGGGGTGGGTTAATGTACTATACACCTATCTATTCAAGTCAGAGGTTTGCAAATTGCGCCGTCGTCTTCATGTGCAGGTGGGCTGCCGAGTAGCGCAGGTGGATGACTGTATAGCCAAGTACCTGTGGATGAAGCACATGACAAGGTGGGAGTGGAGCAGTGAGGGGGAAGAGAGCTGCCCCCCAACCACCCCTTGGAAGGATGGTTCGGGGCCTTTGTAGGGCCCTTGGGTGGGCACCTATATGTGAGGGGGTTGACCAGCTGAGGGGGGTGCATCAGGGTCAGGGCTTTGCTTGCAGTGGCAACTACCTCCCTGCAAGGTCAACCCAGTTAGTTTCACACAAGCCGGTTATCATGTCAGGGGGAAAGAGGGGGGAGAGGGGGGACTAGAGTTTAGACGAGCCAGCCAAAAGCCAGCCACTGCTTCACTCAAGTGCTACATGGGCTTCTGATGGGACACACTGAAACTGCTTGCGTGCAGTAAGATGGCGGAGATGAAAGCCAAGGGTCAGGAGCTGCCCAGCACGGTGGAGGCGGTGGAGCAGACCCTGGGGGACTGGCGGCAGTTCAAGACACAAGCAGGCGGCGGCGGCAGTGCAGGCAAGGGTCTTGTTGGGCTGGGTCCATTGCAGGTGGTTTCAGTGCATAACGGAGTACACGTTGCTATATGCGGCTTCTAGCTTCCTTGCTTTCTGGGCGTCCTTCACACTGCCCAGATGGGGATTGGGGGCTGCTGCATTTTCCCATGCCCAGGCAGCATGGAGTGACAGGGGGCGCAGCTGGCTATGCACGACAGCTCATGCTGCAGGGCGGGTGTCTCACAACTATCGTCTGTGCACATGTTGATGTAGGGCCCACAGTGCCCTACGGGTACAAAACGGCGGAGGGCTACCCCTGCGCACTGGCAGGCAGCGACGCCAGCAGGAACACCAAGTGCCCGCGGACGCGGAAAGCGTTCAAAGCGTGCTGCGGCAAGAGGCTCCTTGCCAAGACATGACGCGGGGCTGTGCATGTGTTGGTTCGTTGGGGGGTGTGTTGTGGGCGCTGCCCAGCCTTCAGCGCCACCTAGCCCTTTGTCTGTCTGTGCCCTTCCACCTTTCATCTACTGGCCGCATGCATAGAAGGCGGGGTTCTGGTATAAAGGCATCCAGCCCTGTCAGTCCAGTCCAGCCCAGCTCTACTCCCTGTCCGCACTACCTGCCACCCATGCTAATGAAGTGTCGGGCACCCAGTAACAGCAGGCTGGTTCCAGACAGGAAGTACAAAAGGTCAGAGACACGGCAATACAACAGGGCTGCAAGCACTCCTACACGGTGCTATCAGGGCAGCACAAGGTGTTACACTCAAGAATGTTTCTGTTAGCAGCTGCAAATGCACAAACCAAAGGACGGTCGCAGATGCAGGTCTTAAGACCCCACATTATCCAGCCACCATAATCAGAAGGGCGACGCCCAGACACCACTACCGAATTCATTCATGAAGATGTAATGGTCCAGGCGCAGCATGCTTGAAGAGCAGGAAGAAAGCCCAGAGTACCCAAACACCCCACGCGGCGCTCTCTGGCAGCACCACAGCACCACCCCAGCATGAAGCTTTCCATCTGAGTGCAAACCCTTCTCCTAGCTGCGGAGAGCTGAGCCCCTGACAAGGGCCTGGTGATGTTCCCTGCTGTAGGGCAAAGCGCACTGCTGCTCAACATCCGCTCCGCTGCGCTGTCAAAACCCACCTTGCACCACTATGCGCGACCCTGCCTGCCCGCCACCTCAGAGCAGCCTAGGGCAAACTACCCTTCCCAGGTGGACCCTGCCTGCCTGCCTGCCTGCCAGGCTGCGCGTCCACAAGGCAATCCCCAACACATAACCACTCCTTGCTGCACCACCCACGATGTGGACACTACCACCACGGGACGCAGCGCCGCCCTCAAGCATTTGGCACACATGTAAGCCCCGGCAACCGCGGGCTTGGATGGCGGCCGGCTGCAAATCCAGCCCGCCCGCCCGGCCTACTCTGCCGACACGCCCACAAAGTTCTGGCACACCCAGCGGTCCACGGCTGCCTGGGGGGCCACCACGTCATTGCCGTAGTAGGCGGGGCTGGTGGGCTGGGACAGGAAGGTGCTCAGCGTCTCCGAGGCTGCATGGGCAGGCAGGAATACACAGAAGGCTGAGACCTAGGGCTTGTCAGATGCTTGAACTGCCCGTAGGGGAAACCATGCACCCAGCACTCTCAGTCTTATGCCCTCATGACCTCTGCTGATACTACGCGCGACTGCTAAGGAATAGGGTTGTCCCGGGGCTACAGAGTGATTAGTTGCCACGGCAAAGCGGTACAGGGAGAACACTGGCTATCACCGCACCAGCGCCGGCCCCCCCATTCCTGCTGACAACACTGCTGTGTCCAGGTTAACCCAGCGGGTCCAGCCTGGCAGTTTGCCTTGGGCACAGCAGGGACAGCACCTCTCACGTGGCCCTATTACCCCCAATTTCTATAAAAGGCTGACTTCAAGGGGCCCCGCACAGAGCAGATAAATATATGGCCTTGGAAGCACGGCATGGTACTTGGATCTTGTTGTTTGTGGGCATAGTACATCCTGGCCTATTGTTGGCCCCACCTGGGGGACTCACGGCAGCATGGCCAGGTGAAGTTACGCAGTTTAACTAGACTACTACACTGCTGGAAGAACGGCCGCCTGCAGAACCTGCTTCCAAGGTGCCCCTTCTGCCATCCACTCTCCTCACCAGACCAGGTCACAGGAGACGCGCCCATGACTATCCCTCACTCACCTCCCTGGGGGTTGCTGCAGCCTGGGTACCTCCCCAGGCCGTTAGTGTCCAGGGTCCAAGGGAACAGCACCCACCTGCAGCACGACAGGGGGTTCTCTAGCTAGGTGCTCGCCCCTCCCCAAACGACTCACAAACAGAAGAGAGACTTCCCCTCAGCGCGGCGTGTGCTACTTGCAGGTTGTGCTGACCCCTGGACTGCCCCTGTGCTTGGCCAGCGCACCCGATACCCCACAGCAGGGCGGAGCTCTGTCGGCCTTGAGCAACTTGACCCGAAAACCCAACGCCCCACCCTCCCCCGGGGAACAGCTGCGGGTCATGCTCACTGCAGGCCAAGGCTTCCTGGACGCTGCACGCTGCAGCCCAACGCAGCACACACATGAGATGTAGCTTGTGCATGGACCTGACAGTGCGTGGCACGGGGGGCAGCGTGTCACGGGAGAGGGGGTCACACTTACTGGTTGCCTTCCTCTCCAGTGTCACACGACTGGATGCCATTCGGCCGCTGGTACACCTGCCCTGCTACCGTCAAGTCGTTCTCCAAGTCAACGCAGCCCTCCGGTCGCTGAAAGGAGGTGGTCTGGCCCGCGGAGAGGGGGTAGATGTAGGGGATGCTGTTGATGTCAAAGCGGCCAAAGAATTTGTCGACGACGCCTGCAGGCCATAGGTGCAAGCAAGATGGTTATTCTCCTAGTCTAGTCTGACCTAGTCTAGTCTAACAGCGTACCGTCACCTGACCATGCTGCCGTGAGTCCCCCAAGAGGGGCCAACAAAATGGCAAGATGGTTATTCTTCCAGCTTACGGACTGTCTATGCCCAAGTTTGATAACTACCAGCTCCAAGCCCCAATGGGGTGCAAAAGGTCCAGACTCCCGGCAGTGCGCAGCTGGGCGTGTGCCCCCCATGCTGGGAGCGCTGGGAGGGGTTTTGAGGATCCCGGCAAGGCTGCCACAGAGGGCAGGCGGGAGGGCTAACTCTGGGAGGGCAAAGGGCTGCAGGTCTGCCGCCTCAAGAACGGAGTGGCACCAAGGGCAGGGCCTGGTCTGCCGTCTGGAAACGCCCGGGCTTCCGCAAGCGGGCGGCAGCGAGTGTGCAGCTGCCATCAGCAGACGTAGGAAGCCTCTGTATGTGGCGCTGTAGGCAGGGTGTCTATCAGGAGAGCCCCAGACATGTTTAGCCCCCTTCATCCACCGGCTGTTACCCCAGTATCTCTGCAAGCCCTCAAAGCCGAGCACAGCAGGCGTGTCGGTGTCACTCACTCCGGTACTCGTCCCCTCGGATTCCCTTGGCGGCAAAGAGGAGGCCCGTGAAGTAGCCGCCTGCTACGCTCCAGATGCACAGGAAGGCGAGAGCGATTGAGCCTGCAGGGAACAGGGAGGAGAGCGGGTGCTTCACCCCTCCCCTCGCGGGGCACACCCGCCCCCCGGGCTGGGGTTCCAGGGGCACCAGTGAGCCGCACATGACACAGGTGTCAGTCACAGGAAGGCGGCGATGGTGCAGCCCATGCTAGGAGGAGACACCTGCGGCCTGTTCTCTGTGGAAGAAGGCTGAAGGGAGCAGGCCGCCCAAGAACGAGGTAAAGGCTCGAGCACGTCATCAATACTGTTTTTACGCCAACCAGCTCACCCCAGGTCTTCCAGGAGTTTCCCCAGATGCCCTGCCGGAGCTGCTTGGGGTCCATGTGTATACGAGGCACCTGCAGTGCAACCCAACATAGTGTCCACGCCACACCGCTGCCTATTTAATGCCTGTCAGTCGCAGAACTTCTCCCTTTACCTGTGCGTGACGCCCTTTCTGGCATGGGACACTACCACCGGGCACTCACCACAGCAACCCTTAGTGGCGCACAGCAAGCGCACTCATGGGAAGGAAAGCAACCACTCTACCTTCAGATTCATGACGCAGAGCCTGCAGGTCCCTGAGCGCCGCTCTTCCCTTTCTCAGCTGATCAAGAGGAAAGCAACTGGCTCTAGATGTCGCAAAAGCTTCGTGGTGCGCCGTCTGCGCGCAATTGGCGCAAATGGCACCCGGCGTACATAACGTATTACCCGCCATCCTGGGGACGCTTGCTCATTTGTCGTGACACGAATGAGGGCGTCTGGATACTGCCCTAAAACAGACTACAAGGCCAGCTTTACTGAATAACAGCTTTGAATGCTAGAGTAATTATGCACAGGATGAAATTCTGGGCAACTTGGCAGCAATGGTACTGACAGGGTATCGCAGAATCTGCCTGTGCCACGGGCGCTTGTCTGGCCTCCCCGGCTTGTGTGGTTGAAGTGTTGCAGAGCAAATGCTCTTGTTTTGCTTCCCTAATATCTCACGAGCTGAAACATGCCCTAACCAACACGCTCGGCGCCCCGCGCTGACCTGAGTGGTAGCTGCCGAGTGGGCGAGGTATAGCCGCGCTGTTCCCCCGGCTCACACCCAAGCTAGGTAGGCTATCAACTGCTTGAATAGGTGGTATACGAGCTGGCTGAGCCGCTCACGCCGGCAGGCCGGCAGGGGTGGCCAGCTTCGTTTGCAGGTAGGTTGGCTTGTGCAACTTCCAGGCAGAGCGGCTTTGGAGGGTTTGGGAACGACCAGTTGTTCAAGTTGTAACCAGCAACTGGCTCCGTGTGCCCGGTTTCGTGCCTCCCAACCTTGATGATCACTTTGGCTGTGCTTGCTAACCACAGGACCTTTGTCTCCTTTCTTGGACTGCGTCTTGTACTCGCAATAATGAGCAGCCATGCTGCTTGCAGGTGGACCCCCTTGGTCGATCCTGGGCCCCTACAGTTGACGAGCCAGTTGACAAGGCCCAGAGCGGCGTAGCAGCTGCTAAGCATCAGCACTTCTTGTGGTCAGCTGCTGGGGAGTGAATAAGGACACCGACGCACCTGAGGCAAGTTGGTTTTACAGGTGAAAAGGAACCATACTATTTGCAAGCAGCTCTAGGCTGTCATTGAGAGTCACCAGCACGACCCTACCGTCACCCAAGGCTCAGAATAGACATCTTTTCTGGGTGTCAAGCTCTTTGCAAGCGGAATGTGGCTGTCGTAGAGAGTCTTCAACATAACTCTCCTGTCACCCAAGACTCACAATAGACCTCATTTTGAGTGTCAAGCTTGTTCTGTTGTTTGGTTCTGCCTGCGCAGCCTGAGGATGACCCCGCGCACGTGTGTGAAGTGTTGTACCTGCGCTTTGGGAGTGTCTCTTGGTGCCGCCAGTGTGTTTGTGCTGCTCACTGCTGAACGAAGTATTTTCGTTGCGCTGTTCTGCAGGAGGACTTGTGTTTCAGTAGCCACCCATTGAACTGGTGGCGGATTGAAACCGAGCTTCTTACGAGCGGCAGTGCTTTCCTACCCTTGCAAGTTGCAGCCCCTCTGAACGGGCCTGACCCACTACAGGACCATGGTGAGGCGCCTGTGTGTCCTGCAACAGCGCAGGGGATGGCCTGGAAAATTGGTCCGACCTTGGTCGGACTGTACTGAAGGAAGATCTCGGCAGCGAAGACGCCGCTTCGGCTCCGCTCCCGCCATGATACACCGACCCCTCTTCCCTGGTCTTTGCTTGCACATATACTTCGGCTTGTTTTCCCCCGCAGGTTCTCGTGCAGGTGCTCGTTGCTTTCAGCTTTTCGGCGTTAGCCTTTGCAGCGGGCTTCACTGCCGGTGGCCACCCAAGATCGCGGCGTACAAGATTCGGTAAGATTCTATCAGATGGGAGGTTTTCAGTTTGCAGCATGTCTTGTAACTCAAGTTCGGACTACGAGGGGCGTGGTGGTAGGGCAGATGCTGTCCGCCATGTCACATGCCGGAGGTTCGCGTCATGGGTATCTTGGCTTCGCCGGTGTGGCACTTGCTCATGTGCCCCTAATTGGCAGCAATTGAAGTGAGCACACTGTTTCGCAGGTAGCCAAGCGCTCAAGCATATTTCGGCTTCTCATGCCGGCCTGCTTCCTGCTCTAGGTGGGTTTCTGGTCTGTTTGTGGAGGTCTTGGGCCCACGGGCCCAGATTGGTAAGCACTGGTGTTTGCCCAGAGAAGGAGAAAGAACTGCAGAGCCTAAGGTTCCCACGCAAAATATCACCCCCCAGCGCATCTGTGCTTGCTGCAGTGTTCCCGAAGCGCTTGAAAGCGCCGCCACTGCCGCTGCAGCGCACCGCCTCGCTCCCAAAGCAGATGGGGCGCATCCGGCTTAGATGCACGCTCATCCAGCTGCTTACGCTGGTGCCTGCGCTGGGGCTGCTCTTGCTCCAAGCCTCGCACCCAGTCGCTATAGGCAAGCGGCGGCGGATCTTGCTAGAAGTCCATGATGGCCAGGAGGACCCAGGTTTCATACCGCAGCAACAGCTGCCAGGTAGCCAAGCCGAAGGGCTTTCCATCGCACATCTGCAAGGGTCGCAGCACCAGCAGCTCGTCCTGCAGCAACAGGGGCAGCAGCAGCCGCACCCGCCGCGGCTGGACCCGCAGCAGCAGCAGCACCAGTCGCAGGGTGGAATCTCCCTCTGGCAGCAGCTGAAGCATGTGGCGGGGGGATCGCAGCCGCAAGCGCCTGGCGCCCCCGCGCCGCCCCAGTTCCTGGGGTATCACCCCTCGGCATGGGAAGCAGAGTGGGCGGCTGGCGCGGAGGGGATCCAGGAAGATCCCCTGGCCGTGTGCGGCACCATGCTGCGGCAGCTCGCTCGGTCGCGGGTGTGGGTGAACGCCACGAGCCAGGGCGGCAGGCTGAGGTTCACCCAGGAGGGCGGGAAGCTGGCGCTGGACCATGACGTGTTCTCCCGCTTCACCTACCGCGACCCGTCGGATGGCGAGGAGTATGGCGTGTGGATCGAGCCTCTGGTGGGCCACTTTAGGTGGGTGCAGGGCACTCGAATCCTGTGGCCGGCTGGCTGGGTGGTGGTGGCTGTGTGCGACGGCGGGTATGGGAAGCAGATGGAGAGTTGGGTCGTACCCAGCTGGTTGTGGGGCTGGCGAAGTTTATTTGCGTCCGTGGGTCGGCATGAGGGCAGCGGGGTTGTAAAGCCACTCCTACAAGGTGGTAGGACGGTTTTGGCGGCGCGAGGGCCGTTTTTTGGTGCTGCGTGGCCGGTTTGAGGAAAGAAAGCAGCAGCAGCAGCGCCTTGCTCACCACCTGAAAACAACAAAGAGTAGAGCGGAGTGGCTTTGCCGCGCCCATGGCTCTTGTGTGCCTGCCCTCAATGCACCTGCTTGTAAAGATGTATGCCAGCAAGGGCGGCTACTAGGGGGGGCCACATCCTGGTGCATGCCGTGCCAAACTTACTGGGTGTTTGCTTGGGGTGCAGGCACCCCTACAACCCAGCAGCTTGTGTGCCACCGGGCATGCCTCCGCTGCCCATACAGGACCGGGGCTACCTGTGAGTCTTGTTCTGTTCCAGGCTCTTTTCCAGCACTATAGGTTTGCCTGGCACCCCTTGAAAGGGTGCAGGAGGCTGCCAGGCTGCCAGGCCTGGTAGTATGTAGCAGCTCCCTGCTGACGTCGTGCTGATGTTATCAAGCGACAAGTGGTGCTTTGCGCCGCCATATGCTTCACTGCTGTGCACCACAGAGTACCACACTACCTTCCAGTGACCAATGCGTGAGGCTGCCAGCTGCCCCGACCAACATGCTGGACAAGTTCTGATCACCTGGCAAGGTCCTGATTTACCTGCAATCGTCAGAACCCGGCTGCACCTTGAGCCACCCCTGGTCGGTCGTATGCAGGCTGCTGCACGGGCTCACCCCACAGCAGTTCCAGCGGCTGTACCCCGGCAAGAAGTATCTGCTGGACTTGGGTACTGCCGACTTTGAGAGCAGCCTGGGGTGGTTCACGGAGCAGTATGCCAGCTGGGGCGTCCAGTTTGATGAGATATGGGTGAGTGGGCTGCCTGCTGTTTGATGATATATTGGTGAGTGGGCTGCCTGCTGTTGATGAAATATGGGTGAGGGGTGTCTGACCAGCGGTTGGGGTGCGGCACGCACCATTTGGTCGTCGCCCCTCAGGGGTGAGGCTGCGGCTTGGTATCCTCGGATCAAACGTTGCGTTGTTTGGGCGGTGCAGTGGCACATGCTAGACTCACAGGGGTGCAGGCTCACAGGCGGGGCTTGGTGTGGTACAGACAGCCTGCTGAAACACGAAACATGACTGTGGTTGTGGAGCATATGCTGCGCTGGGAGTGGCCTCCTATATCAGTCCTAGAACATTCGCTTACTGCCACGCAAGCATTTTCACATCTTGGAAGCGCTCCCCTTTCTGTCAGTAGCAACACTCTTGATGGCCTGGCAGGCGCGCGAGGTTGCAACAGGTCCTTGCAGCATTCTGGTCCCACACGCCGGCCCCCCACCACACTTCTGTGGCACTTTGTAGCGCTAATAAGTGTCATACCCTGCGGTGCAGGCGTGGGAGGTTGAGAACCAGCCCCCCCAGGAGTACTGGTCTCATGTTCCGGCCGGCATCCTGCCCCACCTGCACTTCTACAACATCCCGGTCACCATTGACGAGACCCACGCCGACAACCCCTTCAACATCATCAAGGCCGTCTACCAGCCAGGGGACTTTGTGGTGAGTGAAAGGGGCTCCTAGTGCACAGAGGAGAAGGGGTTTTATCAAGGCCGTCTATCAGCCAGGGGACTTTGTGGTGAGTGAGAGGGCTCCTAGTGCACAGAGGAGAAGATGGTTTCCACTGGGCATTCGAGGGTACCATGTACTGTCCAGGGGCCTTGCTTGGTTGCACGAAGAGGTGTGTGGGCGGGAGTTGTTTCAGTGGATGCGTCCCCGGGAGGTGCGGTGTCCTGGTGGAGAGAAGGGTGTGAGCATGATGCTGTTGTCCTTCCAAGTGCAGCGAATGCCTCACGGCCTGCACCCTCCCTTGGCCCTTGTTGCCGCAGGTTGTGAAGCTGGATATTGACAACGTTGCCCTTGAGTCGCAACTGATTGATCAGATCCGCGGCGACCCGGTGGCCAAGAGCATGATTGCTGAAATGCACTTTGAGATGCATGTGAGTGCCTGGGTTGGGAGTGTCAGGCACCACAGGGGGGCCTACTGTGCTTGCCCAGCTGTGATGCAGCTGGGTCAAGGCTGCACCAAGTCAGCCTGCCCTGAAGCCCCTGATGGCCGGCATGTTGTGTGATGTGGTGCATGCACGGCTAATCGGGGTGTGGGGGTGTTGCAGCTTAGCACACCCGGTTATGGGTCAGCCTCCTGGGGGGTGGGGGTGCTGAAGGACATTTCAGTGCGACACTACGCGGGAAGGGTGTAGTAGACATGATCGTCATGGATGACGTTAAGGCACCAGCGGCACAGGCGGAAAGCGGGCGTGCTCTTCCGGGCCGCTGCGGTGGCCTCGCTGTGGCTGACATGCGTCTCATTTCGTGCGTGTCGTGCAGTACGACCACGCGGACATGGCACTGGCCTTTGGGCACCCCAACGCGACCTGGATTGAGGTGAAGCAGCTGTTCACTGAGCTGCGCAGTAGCGGGCTGCGGCTGCACTACTGGCCTTAAGCCGCGCAGTGTTGAGGGCAGCAGGCGACTACCAACACTGGCGGTGCAACACCCGGCGGTTGGCAGAGGGCATACCCGCGTCAGGGGGTTGGGGCGTTAGGGCTCCGGAGTCTTCTTGGGGGAGGGCTGGGTTGCTGGTCGGTGTTGGGAGAGCTGCTGAGACCTAGGTAAACCCCTTACATTTGCATGTATAGACTTCCCCTGTGCTGAGCAGCAGTGGCTGCCAGCCAGGCAGCAGGGGCCACATCAGCCGTTAGCAGCAGCGCAAACTGCTTCACATTGCAGCTGGAATTTACTGGCCTTGTCTGCGCGCAGCCGGTAGCGCTTACGCATATACTTGCTTTCCAACAAGGGTGGGAGATTATTGCAGTGGGCAGCAGGCTTGCAAGACTGAGGGAAGGGCAGGTCAAGTTTTTGTGTGTGATAGGGCGTGGGCGAGTTTACCGGGTACTACCTTGTATGGATCTGCAGATGCGTGACTGTTTGGTAAGTAATGAGGGTGGACAACTGCCTCCCAGTCAGTTCTTTCTTCAGAATGCCCTGCGCATTTGTAGGGGTTGCATAAACGAAAGCGCTGAGTTGACATTGTATCAGCTCGTGCTGTTTTGTTCAGGCCTGCCATTGCGGGCTGTGTCTGGGTTCTGCTGTAGGCCCTTGTCTTTGTTACTTCCTTGGTCTCGTCTTGCTTTCTTGGTGTCGTTCTACTTGCCTCAAGATTTTGCATGTTGTTCATACGAGGAGCTGTTGTGGTCTATGCTCGTGCACTGTCAGTAGGTTCCCAGATGTGTTTCTTTCCGGCGTGTGCATGTGCCTAGAATAGTTGTCTGCTAGTAGTTGAGCTAGCTGTGGTGCATTTAGGTGCTTCCAAAGTTGATAGAGGTTGAGCGCTGAGGGTAGGAAAACACGTTGAGCTGGCAAACCAACCCATGATTACTCGTGAAACTGATATTCGGTCATTTGGGTCATGTAATACTTTCACACAGATATCTTCATTTTTGGCCATCCCATTTGAAGCAGCCGGCACCCGCCAAACTGCTGTTTACCCCCCTGGTGTCATCTGCATTCCATCTTGAATATCGTCAGTGTGGCTGGTGGTCCTGTTTATCAGTGCAGGGGGGTGGTTTGTAGCGGCCAGCCGTGCCAGCCGCCAGTGAGGGTGATACAGTGCTCCTAGCAAAGATTCTGCCCGGTATTAACCTTCTCAAGGGTGCCGTTGAACCCTGCCACGATTGGAATTCACACCAGTTGCTTCCAGTTGTTACATCACCCAACGATCGGGACAGGGTGCATGCATTGACATTGGGATCTTGCGACTTGTGGGCATAGTAACATCCTGACTCTTTGTTGGCTCCACTTGTGGAGGACTCACGACAGCACGGTTAAGTGGCGGTACTGTTGTAGACGAAATTCCGCTTTTAAGCATCTCACGCCCTGCACGCGCAGCACTATAGGCACGGCAATAGTGGCAGCTTTCGGTAGAAGCCGACCAATACCTTTACTGTTGACAACCCTTCTTGAAATATCCTAGCATGCCTAATATGTCACACACCCAGCAGGATCAGCTGGCAGCATGCATGATCAGTGCCTGGTACCCCCAATTTAGTAGCGTTGCCTTTAAGACGGTTGTACTGCCTGTTCCACAACAGTTGGTAAACTACCTTGTTGCCGACGGGGTGCATCTACATAGTGATAGCGAGGCGGTGGGTGCCTCAGGGATTTCACTGCTGCTACCATATGCTCAACAGAGCACCTGTCACACTAGTTGCTAACTGATCGCAGCTGGGAACCCGACTGGCAGACCCGGATGGTAGCGAGGACGGGTGGTCAGAGGGTAGCTCAGAAGGGAGTGACCAGGTGTGTCAAGAAGTGTAGGCAAGGCCCTGGGTGGTGTTTGCAGTGACAACTGTTGCCTCTACTGTGGCATTTCCCCTGCACCGCACCACACAGGTGGGCAGACATACTTCTTGAGGCTGGGGGAGCAGTGCGCCTAAACCTTGCAGCAGGAGTGCGTTGGAAGGGATGGGGGCAGGTAGTGTCGGTTGGAGTGGAGTGCCCGACCCTTGGAAGCCGGGCTGGAAGTCACTTACTCTGTCTGTGTGTGTGTGTCCAGAGTCCTGCATTCCCGGAGCTGATAGCAGCAATGCGGGCTGCCATTGCGGAGCTTGGGGGAGCCGTGGTGCCTAAGTTCACGTGGAGCTGTCCCAAGGTGACATTTTGCATGTTGGTTGTGGGAAGGTCCCCAGGATGGTGGTGTGTGCCAACCCACCTGTGGAGTTGTGCACTGGGAGCCACAAACCCTGTGTACAGCTTAGCTGGGCGCTTGATGAACATTTCTCGCTGAGTAGGTTCTGCTTTCATTGCCGCATGACTAGCTGCGGGTCATTGATTTGTTCCGAGGCGTCAAGGCTTGCTGTGGTGCAGGAAGCTGTAAGGATTACCTGTTGACCTTGAAGCTGGCATGGGTGCTGTCCCAGATGCTACTGATACTTGCTTCTCCTCCTGGCTGTGTCCCGGCGTAGCAACTGGCTGCATTCTGGCAGTGCAGGACGCGGTGTGGATGACCCTTGACCACACGCTGGCCTGCCGCAGTCCCGACGAAGTGCTCCTGCTTCTGAAGAGCTCCGACCGGGTCGCCCATGACATCTGCGAGGCGTGGGAGGGCGCAGGAGGGGTCACATGCTGCCTCTCAGCGGAGGCCTCTCCGCCCGCCGGTGGGCGTCATTCTGCAGCGCGCGAGGGAGCGGGAAGTGCACAGCAAGCAGCTGCAGCACTGGCTGCTGCTGGCACAACGCAGCAGGGTACACAGGCGGTAGCCGAGCGCGGCAGCACTGGCTGCCCCAGCTGCACGGCAGCCCAGCAGCCGAGGCCGCCTGTGCAGCATGTTCTGGCACTGCGGCGGTGGCATGATCTGCGGCCGGGGCGCGAGTTCCGCTGCTTTGTGAATGCCCACCAACTTGTGGGTGAGTGGCCTGCCTGTGGGTGAGAAATTGCATGGAGGTGCGCCCCCCGGAGGGTTCTGACTGTGCCTACGACTACCTGCACAACTGCGGGCTTGTGGTGAAAAGTGTGGCAGTGCTTGCAGCTCATCCATTGAGGGCCGGCCTGTAGCAGTCTGCAGCCTCACGAGTGCAGCTCAGGGCCCCCGGACCCCTTGGCAGGTTCCCAGGTCCCCTGGTTGTGGCTCAGCTTGCGGCCTGAAACCTGCGTCGTTGTTGAAGCATCAGGGGGGAACTTCGCTGAGACCCCGGGGCCTGGGCCATTTACGAGCGCGCTTGTTTTTGTGATGTAGGTGTGTCCCAGCGTGATGTGACCGAGTACTTCCCCTTTCTTGTCGAGGAGAAGCCGCGGTTGCAGCAGCGAATACTCGACTTCCACACTCGCCACATTCAGGTGGGGGCCTGCTTGCAGCCAATCCGTTACTGTGGGCCTGGGTTAGCGTGCATTCTTGGCTACTGCTGCACCCCGCTACCCACCACCCAACATGTTGGTGGTGTTATTAGCGTACTGCTTCGCCGGACTTGCGATGTTGAGTGCAAGATGCGTAAGGGCAACCAGTGCCAGTCAGGTGCTGGAGAAGAGTCCTGTGTTGCTGGCCGGCCCAGCCAAAGCGGCGCCTGCTGCCCTGCTGTAGGGACGGTTCCCGCTGCCGCACTACACATACGACGTGTATGTGGCAGAAACCGCAGACGCGGTGAAGCTCATTGACTTCAACCCTGTGGGCGGGACCACGTCCCCGCTGCTGTTCAGCTGGGAGGAGCTGCCCTATGGTGAGCTGCTTGGGCTGGAAGCAGCATCCAGCCAAGCTACAACTAGGAGAGATGGTTTGCCAGAGTCTCCTGCGGAGGAGACAGCGGCCGCTGAGTCAGATGCAGCGGTTGAAGATGGCAGCAGCAGCCGTGGTGCGCCGGGCGGTGACAAGTTTGCGGCGGCAGGAGAACCTGCACCACGTGCTGACAGCTGCTGCTTCACCCAAGCGGAGCAGGAGGGCAGCTATTTGCGCCAGCTTCGCCAGGTGCAGGCGCTGTCACTCAGCGACGACGCCAGCCTGGCAGCCAGGCGCCCTGCTGGTAGAAGTGAAAACGACCAGGAAGAAGGTCAGCCGTGTCCCGTAAGAAGTGCACATGCCGCAGCTACCAATGCGTGCAGCAAAGGGGCTGCAGGGCCTGCTGCCGCCCACAGTTGCAATGTCGACAGCCGGACAGAGCAGGCACAGCAGGCGCAGCGGGCAGTGCAACATTTGGGTGGGCAGGGACCCGGACCTGATGCGGCAGCCCTGTCGGCGCTCCTTCAGTTCCGCATCATTGAGCGGCCGGCAGACGCGCCTCTGCGACCAACCACGATGGCCTATGGGGTGCCCTATGACTTCATAGATGACTCAACTGGGGGTCCTCTTGACCAGTTGGTGAAGCAGACGGGTGGTGGTTTGCCCTCGGAGCTGCTGGCAGTGCTGCAGGCCCAGGGCCAGTAGTGCCTGACGGAAACACTGAGCTCGTGGCCAGTGACTAGGTCTCTTTTGAGTGCCGTGTCGATAGCACGCGTGTTACAAGGCTGGACAGCAACTAGGGATTTGAAGTGCCACGTTTTGCTTGGGGCAGTGGCTGCTGTCTCTGCGGCGTGGTAACTCTGCAGTCGTCCTGTTGTACTGTCCCCTCACGTGTGTAGCGATGGGTAGAAGTTGGAAGTGCTGCAAGGGCAAGGCTGAGAGAAACAGTTGGACCTGGGTAGATATCAAGCTGGCATATCACCATACCAGCAGGTAACTGTGGGAGGACAGTTGACATGGCTTGGACAGCAAAGTTTGCTAAACAATCTTTTCACCGGGCATCTGTCTAGATGTCGCTGTCGTGCTGGTATGGCACTTGAGACTGCATGGCAAGAGCTGTTTGTGTGTGTGAAGATGGTGTGAAGACGCCCTGGATGGATGCAGTGGAACCGGCATCCCCGCCCAGATGCAGGAAAAGAAAGCAACAGCAACTTTTTGAACTCTTTGATTTGATGGAGGGGTGGTGCTTTTGCCTCGAGTCCTTGCAGTGCGTCTGTTGCAACCCTCTGTGACAGCCCTTGTTGGCGTTGATCACTTCGCAGCCGATCATGCTAAGGCTCTCGTGCGGGGCCCAGGGGTGCCTACTGGCTGTGCCTGTCGGCCATGGCGTCAATAGCAGCGGCAGCGCTTCCAAGGCAGCGATGCGGGCTCTGGTGCAACGGAGCAGGCTGCATCAAGCCCGCAGGGCTGCTAGGCCTCTGACAACAGCAGCCCCAGTTGCAGCCTATGGAGCCAACGGCTACGGGCCTGTGGGAGGTGAGCCTGCTCACCGATGTTTCCTTACTCGTCATGTTGGCAATTCTGGCCAGGTCTGTCATGGTGCCCAACCCCTCCCTCAATTGACACTGGCACAGCTAGCTGGGGAAGTCCTTGCAGCCTAGAGTCACTGCACTGCAAATTAAAGGGAGACTGCTATTGTCCAGCACCGTGCTGCGCCTGTGGCCAGCTTGCAGGGCCTACTTTGCTTCGTTTTACTGTTAGCTTTTACAGGGCGCCCAGGGTTCCCCCTGCTGCCGCTTAAGCACCCAGCTAGGCGGCTAATAATCCGATAGCGGCAGGCTCTAAGCTCTTTGGCCTTGTCGCTCATTCCTTACTGCTGCAGGCGACGCAGCAATTAAGGTCATAGGGGTTGGTGGTGGCGGCGGAAATGCTGTCAACAGGATGATTTCTAGCGGCCTCTCGGTGAGTCTCGTTAGGGGAACGCAGGTGGAGGGAAGCTTGTGCACGTGCCTTTCACTCTATATGCTTGCAGGCCACGTGTCTGGCAGAAAAGCACCACGTCTTGCTTGACCGTAAACCGCGACTTGTCGCTGCATACGCTGCAACTGCTCTTACCACAGCGCAGCCTGGATGATGCTGTGGAATTGGACTGTTAAGGCTACTGGCGCGAAAGTCGTGAATCCAGTGCCACAGCATCAAGTTTGCCCTGTGCTGACCTTTTCTGAGCTCGTAGCCGTGCCTGCGCTGCAGGGCGTTGAGTTCTGGGCTGTGAACACTGATGCCCAGGCGCTGGAGAGCCACCAGGCCATGAACAAGCTGCAGATCGGCACCGGCCTCACACGCGGACTGGGTGCGCCACTGCAGATGTGTATTGTTCAATTAGGAGATTTGTTGTGCTGGTCTGTTCGGGGCCTCGATGTCAGGGGAACGAGCGGCGGCTTTGGGTGGCCCAGTGTTCTGATACGATTTAGCGCCCGCCAGCTCATCGGTTGTGTGTGTGCATGCGTGCACCTAAGTATCTCCCATGCAATCATGCTTGTGGCTACCCACCGAGGTTATCAACATCTTCTTCTTCTCCTCCTGATGCAGGGACTGGGGGCAAGCCTGAGCTGGGAGAGGAGGCAGCCCAAGAGTCACACCAGGAACTGGCAGCAGCAGTGTCGGGCGCAGACATGGTGGGTGGAGGTGGCAGTTTGCATGGGGATGCCATGCGGTCGTAGCGGTGTCTGGCAGCAGTCGTGACGTCATGGGCAGCTGGTGAAAGCTGTGGATTGTCTGTTTGTGAGCCTGGCAGCAGCACTCCCAGATGGGGTGGTTGGGTTTTGGTTGTTGGGCTCGCCGGTTGGCAGCACCGTTGGCACGCCCGCCGGCTTTTATTATCCCACTCAGCAAAGCGCTTGTCCAAAACTTGGACGTGTTAGATAGGCGTGTACTATGCACAGGTGTTTATCACTGCTGGCATGGGCGGCGGCACCGGTACCGGCGCGGCGCCCGTGGTTGCCCGGCTGTCTAAGGACATGGGCATCCTCACAGTGGGCGTGGTGACCTACCCCTTCACCTTTGAGGGGCGCAGGAGGGCCAACCAGGTGCGGCACTGGGCTGTGTGTTTAACTCTGTGCTTCCCTGGTTGCCCAGCACCTGTGCGTGCCCGTACCTCATTAACAAACGCAGGGTTGCGGACGGTGCACAGGGTGAGATTGACGTTGTAACCCAAGGCATGCCCCTACCCTTGGGTGTGAAGGGGTAGGGGTGCAACCACCGAACGCGTGACCAATCACGTACAGTGATGCAGAACAAAGTCTAAAGGCCTCTCCTCGGTCGTTGTGTAGGCTGCTGAGGGTGTGGAGACCCTCCGCAAGAATGTGGACACCCTGATTGTCATCCCCAACGACCGGCTGCTGGATGTGGTGGGCGAGTCCACACCGCTGCAGGACGCCTTCCTGCTGGCTGACGACGTGCTGCGCCAGGTGGGCGCGCAAGTTACTTACTGGCCCTGCCGTGCCTGCTGAGCTGTAGTCATAGTGGTTTGGTGGACGGCTGTGGACCTCCTCGGCAGGCATTCCTGCTGGCTTGTGAGGTCCTGTGGCCAGGTTGCCTGAACCTTAATCTCCCTGCACCTGCATACGTATATACCTGATCGAGCTTACTATATCTATATATGTCCGGGTCGATTGGCTGCGGGTGAGGGCTGCTCACTCTCCTCAACATGCATGAGAGATGTGCCATGCCAGGTGTTCCTGTCTTGCGCATGTCTCTACCCTGACTTACCGTCTCTGGCCGGCATTATGTTGCCGTCTGTGTCAGGGCAGTGCTGCTGGCGGGTGCAGGCGTGCAAGGGATCTACGACATCATCACATCACCAGTCGAGTTTGCCTTACCTAGTGAGCATGCGCGCTGTGCCCCATGTCGTGCAGGGCGTGCAAGGCATCTCTGACATCATCACCATCCCTGGCCTGGTGAACGTGGACTTTGCGGATGTCAAGGCCATCATGTGCAACTCAGGCACAGCAATGCTGGGTGTGGGCGTGTCTACCGGCAAGAACAGGGCGGAAGAGGCGGCCATGGTGGGTGAAGGCATGTTTTTTTTTGACTTTTTGAGTGGCAGACTTTGGGTTGGAGGCTAAGGGCGACCCATGCACCATCATGCTGGGTTGGGGCTTCTGTACTGGCAAGATTGGCGAAGGGGGTGGGCAGGTGAGCTGGGATACAGATGGAAAGGTCGGACAGAGGCTGCGGCATAGTCTCCTGACGTGACTGATCGTAATTTTGGAGGCAGACCTAGTGAGTAGTACGCCAGGGTCCCGCAGGCATGCCCTGCATTGAAGACCCTACTCTCTACAGCAGCCCTCCTTTTTACCGTGCTGTGATTCCCTGGCTCGAAGCCTGGGCACAATTGAAGGCGTAGCACCCAGTCCGAGGCTGGGCACTTGCCGATGTGCATTGCAAGTGTGGAGCCTGGCGATGCCCCTGTCCAAATCAGGTCTAGCTTAGCCCTGAGAACTTTGTGTCTCAAATTCCCCTGCAGGCTGCCACTTCAGCTCCCCTGATCGAGCGGTCCATCGAGCGTGCCACCGGTATCGTGTATAACATCACAGGCGGCAAGGACCTCACGCTACAGGTGGGCGCCTGCTTCTGCTGGTACTGTTACAAAGGTGGATTCCGGGAGGCTGTGGCATGCGCCTTGGTTGTAGCAGGTCTTTTCATGCCTGGCACTGCAGCAAATGTCTGACTGTTGGGACTCTGACTTGTGTGTTGTGGGTAGTGCTTGGGTGCCCTGGTGTCTTGGGTGGGCGGGTGGGTATGCCCTTATGCCTATGCCCTGGTTTCATGGGTCCGGAGCATCGCAGGCGTAAAGTCCCACACATTAAACTTTGGTGGGCTTGAAGGAGCGGGACTGTGCCCTTCGTGTGCTGCGAAACCTGCCTGGGCAGTGGCTTGGGGCAGGAGCCTGGCCTCGGATGGGGTGGCTGTGTGTGAGCAGCCTGTGCATTACCTAGTGCTAGCGGATCAAAGACTTGCTGCCATTGCTGTACAAAATATCACTCTTGTGCGTCAGGGGAGCTGACTGCCTGGCAGTCCCTAATCCTCGGCGCCACCCCAACACCATGAGATCACTTATCAACACTGACTGATGCATGTCATGCTTCCTTGTCCGCAGGAAGTGAACCGGGTGTCGGAGGTGGTGACCAGCCTGGCTGACCCCTCCGCCAACGTCATCTTTGGCGCGGTCATTGATGACCAGTACGAGGGTGAGCGCGGGTGCTGGCCCCTGCTTCATATTCTGTACTTCCCGATATTCAAAAGGCCTGCAGAAACAGCACTATGCTGGTCTCTGGTGATGCAGTTAGTGGCTCATGTAGGCTCCTTCTTCTGGTTTTGGTCGGTGGTTCTGGTCGGACACCCTGTGTGCTATGGACCCCTCTGTGCTGCATGACAATTCCCCGTGGGCCTGCCGTAGCAAACTGTTTGGAGTTAGCACTATGGGAGAGAGGTGAGCTGTTGCCGGCAGCCTGGGTTTTGCAAACCTCGTCCCTGGCCCTTGTTGGAGCGGGTCACCCTGAGCAGGCACTGAGTGCTTAGGCCTTGCTCTTGCAGGCGAGATCCACGTCACCATCATTGCCACCGGCTTCAGCCAGACGTTTGAAGACAACCTATGGTCCGGCAATGTCGCCAAGGTCAGTCGGGACTTTCCCTTTTGTCCCCAGTGTCGGCCACACAACTTTGCCTCAGACAACACATAATCAGATGGCCATGCCGCTACCCATCGCTGGCCCAGCGCATGGCTACCAATCCCTGGCTTGCACCACCTCCATCACTGCCCTTGTCAGGTGGCATCGTGCTTCTACCGCAGCATCCTGGCTTGTAGTTGACCGCAATGGTGGGGGAGGCACAGCAGCATAGTCCGGGGGCACTTAGGGCAGCCTCATGGAAGCCATTGCACTAATCTGTATAGAGCTGCAGACTGAGCAAGCTGTGAGGGGCCAGCACACTTTGCACAATGTGGATGTGGAGGTGGAGTGTCCCTGTCTCACTACCGGTCCGATGGTGTCCCTGCAGACTCCCGCTGTGCGTGCCCCCGTGGCCGCTGCCCCTCCCCCGCCCTCCCGCCAAGCTCCCTCCTTCCTGGGTCGCAACTGGTGATGTGGTGATCGCTGCTGGCGGATGCAGCGGCCTCGGTACTCACCACCGCTGGATGTGTGGATGATCCTGATGGATGCAGCAAGTGACAACAGCCCGTGGGTGGTCTCTTGATGATGGCAGGCAGCGCGATCAGAGGAGGAGTAGGGTATATGTTTGGACAGGGCTGATTGCAAGCTATGTCCTGGGGCTTGCCTAATCTTGTTGGTTGATTAGTCATTGGTAAGGAATGCTGGTGAAATATTTCCAACGAGTTCTTAGCCTGGGCCTAGGTTTCACGGGCGGCGTGGTATTTCTGGATGTACTGACTCTCTTGCTGACTTTCTCGCAGCGTCTGCCTCGGTTGTCGTTGTTTTCCGGAGCTAATGATTACCACTTGCGCAGAGTGGCTGCTGACAACTGCATATTTGTGCTTTGCCCCCCTGACTCCTGCCCTTCGTGTAGTTAGCTAGGCACAGGTCCAAGCTTCTTGGTAGCACAGATCCTTTCTAACGGATGCTCGACCTGCCATATCAAGAGGCCGACAGGGACAGCAGCATGTCAGGCATGCGGAGGACAAAGCTGCAAAGAACAGGCTCCCGCCAGCTGTCGCGGGTTCCACGCACTTCACAGTTGAAGACCATCCACAGTTCCCTGAGACGAGAGACGAGGTGTATGCACAGTGCAATACTTGTCCCTTTGCTCGCTGCACCACCCAAGAAGGTGGGAGGTTGGTTGGCATATTGCTAGGAGCACCAAGGTTGCACTGCCAGGTGTGCTGGCTACTTCAGTGTTAAATGGATATGCAAGTGAGATAACCATTTGGACAGACAATCAGATATGCACTGAACGCTGCCGCCGGGCACGCAGGCAGGCAAGCAATGAGACAAAGACAGCCTTACAACACCACTACCAGGCAGCACATGAAGCCTGCCGTTCTCAGCAGGCTACATTATCTTAGCTTATCTTGGGGAGAGAACTACTGGCTCCGAACTCAGGCAAGACTCAGGCTCATATGCATCCAGCCCTGTCAGTTCCGTCCAGTCCAGTCCAGCTCTACTCCCTGTTCGCACTACCTGCCACCCATGCTATTATCTGCCAGCAGGGCTGCAAAAAGGAAAGGCTGGTCTGCTTCCACAGGAAAACTCCAAAACCACGTGACACATCCACACTGGTCTCTTACGGGACACCTGCCAGGTCAGCAGCCAGCCGCAGGGAGGGACAGCAGCGGCAGCGCCCGCACAGAGTCAACTTGGGCTGCCCTCAGCTGCCCGTACAACAGAGAACGGCCACCAGCACCCCTCAGTAGAGTGAAAGCTCCTCGCTGTTCTCGCGAGCACCGCTGCGGAGCTTGTTGTAGAAGCCATGGGTCTCCTCAATCACCTGCAAAAAGGCAGTGCCACAGCCTCAGATGCAGGCAGGCTTGGCAAGCGAGGGGCCGTTGTATCAAAGATCTCCTCAAGCACTCTAATCAAATAAGAAGTAGGCCACCACCCCCCTTGCCCAGCATTTGGGGTTCCTGCAACCACCCATGTACCAAGAAGCCACAACAATCTGCACTGTGCCCACCTTCCGTGTAAACTCCTTATTCAGGCACTGGTCGTTGTACCCGTAGCCATTCGCGGGCTTGCCATCGGGGATCTTGTAATCCCTGCACAAGCAAGACAGGGAAGGGGCATCTACGTCCTGTAATCCTGTGTCCCAATATGTAGAGGCGGGCTCCGTGGTAAGCAAGCACGGTAGGCAGGGCGGGTCTGACAGCCAAACACAGCGTTGTAAGCATTTTCTTATCCAGCTACAGAGACGACTCGCCGCAGCATGGCATGCGTAGCGACCAGAGCATCTACGGGCCCAACCCTACCTCAAACCCAGGCTTACCTGAACCAAACCTTAATCTTCTCTAGGGTGCCTGGGAACTCCCTGCAAGGCAGGCATTATCAGGCGGATAGCCGTGGGTGCGACTTGTCGACTCAACGAGCGGTTGCTGCTTTGCATGGAGGGCAGCGATACTGGTAGGCCGGGGGATGCCTTCCCGAAAAGACTGTTGACTTGCATCGCAGACATCCATCTTGGCAGACCCGGGAAAACTCCCTAAACAGCTAGAACTGGCAGGCCTGACTTGGGGACTCCATCCACAAAGGGTATCCACAAAGGCGCTCCTCATAACCGCCTCGTTCGCCTGCATCCACCCCACCACCCCATGCTGACACCTCCCCAACGTTGCTGACTGACGCTGGGTTGGGGGTTGCGTGCTGACGACATCCCAGCCGACCGCCTGGCTATGCTGCTTGCGTTTGGCTTCTTATGCTCCTTGCCCACTAGCCTATCCACCTTCCCACATCCTCCACATCGCTAAGTGACACTGTTCTGGTCCCACACCCATGCTGATGACACGCAGCTGTCCGTCTGACTGTGTAACGTGGGTGTCCGATGTCTGGTGCCCACTGGCCAACCCACCTCTCCACATCCTCGACATCGTTGACTGACGCTGCCTTGGGGTCCTCGGCGTTGATGGCAATAACCTTCCAGTCCAGCTCACCATCATCAATCATGGCATAGACGCCTGCAACAACAGGCCCACAGTTTGCACATGCACAGAATTGTACTGTATGCTTTCCAGCCCAGCTCCTCATTGCCAGGTCATGGCGTATGCGCCGGTAGTTGACGTCCCATGGTGTGCCATCTAAAGGCTTGGAACACAAGGCTCCCAGCACAGCTTGCCATGGTCACTCATGCCACATGCCGCAGCAGGCGCACTGCCGTGCTTGAAAGGGCAACTTTCCATATCTGAACACAGTAACACGTGTCTAGCCTAACGGATCGTCACGACATCCTTTCTATCCACTCAAAAAACACGAACCTGACGAATGGACACTATCTGCTGGCGGAGGCCCAGGCTGCAAGGCCGACCAGCGGCCAAACAAGAAACAAACAGAAAGGTGTAGAGAAGTGTTCGGCATTGTATCATTCTGGAGGATAACTCTGTAACACCCAGAGTATTTCACCAAATCGTTCTGAACCAACACCTCTCCATCTCACCTAGAGGCTTGACCTTGTAGACGCCTCCGAGCTCCAGCTGCGTGCTGCCAATCTCCACCACGTCAACAGGGTCGTTGTCGCCCTGCAGCAGTGAGCAGTCGACAAGTAATTAAGGGTTCTCACTCACCTAAGGTGGAAATGCACGTGACAGGAAGGGGTCAGGCAGCAGTGTGGCGGGGTGCCAGCTGCGTCAATAAGCAGGCAGGATCGGAAAGGGGAACATGCTGCAAGTACCCCTCTCTACTGCACATCAGCCCTGCGTGGTGTCTGCTCTCCTCTCTTACATTGCCAGCACATCACTCGAGACGCAGGACATGGCGCAGCACCGCCCCGCAGAGCATGCGAAGAGGTCCCGGCCACCCCTCACCGCCGCGTTGCAGTCTGTGTTGGTGTGTGCTGGGTCCTCCCAGGTCTGTGGCAACAGGCCGTAGTTCCAGTTGATGTTGTAGGGGTAGAACCGCAGCTTGCCCTTCTTGACGTCCTGCTTGATGGGCGTCTTGGGCTCGTCCTGCACACAGACTAGGGCGGGTACCTAGACATTGCAGGCCGCCTGGCTCCCGGACCAGGAGGTCCTCAGATGACCTGCACTCCGTCCGCTCCCTCCATGCATCACCGCATGCAGCACCATCTGGCTTCCCACAAAATGGAGCCAGCCCTACCATCTACAGGGCACCTCCGTTTGGCGAGTATGTGCATATCTCCTCAGGAGTTGGACAACGCACAGACATGTCACCAGGACCTGCCCAGCACCAAGAGGTAGGTAGCCCTCCTCCTCCATCAGTAGTTGCAGGCTCCTCAGGGGTCCTTCTTGGACGTAGAACACTGCACTCTGTCCACCACCAATAGGGTCCCTTGCACTCACAGTGGCCACCTCCATCTTGGCTGAGGTCTCCTTGGGGATCTCACACACAAAGTGCAGCAGGCCGTCCCCGGCGTGGAGGGGGATGTCGTGCCAGGGGGACACGGTGGTGCCCTTCTCTTGCAGGAACACGCGGAACTCCAGGGTCTCGGGCTCGCCCTGCAGGAGCGCAAGTGGCAGGGCAGGGGCTGGGTAACCAGACACCGCGGACGTTAGTAGGATACAGAGATCAGGTCAGGGTCGAGCCCTTCGATGTCACTAGTAATGTTGCCGGTGGCCGAGTGTTGGGCTTGCCCTGCATGCACGGCAGTATGTCAAGCAACATGGCAGGCACGCACTGGACTAACGGGTGGGCGCAGATCAGCTCCAGGCAAGCTAAGCTTGCCTGTACAGAATGCAAGGACCATGGGTGCAATGAACTATAAGGCAAGGAGTGGTGTCCATCTTTGGTGCATCAGTCCCGAAAATAAAAAACCTACCTACATTTATCAATGTTTTGTCCCAGCCCAGGAAAAAAATTACCATATTATTAGTGTTCTTTCATCTCATATCATATAAAATTGCAGCCCTGTCTGAGAAGGACGTATGCTAACACAAACCGACGCGCCAGGCAGAAGGCATACCAGTGTGCCCTTCCAGGCCACACAACTGTGAAGCTGCAGTGAGTAGTACTGCTCCGCTGCGCTCGTAGCGTGTGCAGCAGGTGGGGCCAGCAACCCATGTACTGCTGTGCAGCTACACCTTCAAACCTGTCCTTACAGAGGCCACTTTAACAAAAGGTGTTTATGTACCCACGAGTCAGCAAGTAGCTTGCTGTACAGGCCTGAAAAACAGCGACTTATCTGCCAACTCTTGACGGGCCTCCCACCTATGATTCAAGCCCTCTGCAAATGCCCTTCCCACCTTGGTCTCAGCAACATAGCGGGACTTGGTGCTAGCAGCCACGCTGGACGCCCTGACAGCCAGCCTTGGCTGGGCACGAATCAGCTTGGGTGCCTGCAGCAAGCCATACCACAATAGTGTGCAGGTTCAGGCTATCCAATTTAGATATGGGACCAATAGGAATGCTCAATGCAGCTGTTTCCTGTGGCAAATCGCACCTGGACTAGCTTGGCCCGCATGGCTAGCATTGTGGGTGGGCGCATCACAGCTGCCATGGTGACCGCCAACTACTGCAAGTGATCTACTGTGGCCCGTCGAAAGGACGATGAGGTTCTGCCGAAGAGACTTGGGCTGATGATGCCAAACAGTACTTTGTACCGCCCACCCCCCATGAGTCGACAGCCGCCGTCCCTCCACAGCCAACGACTTGCTCCGTTGACACTGCAAATGCTGCTTAACTTATGCACAGTCTGGAAGTTGCCTTTGGCATGACGGTGCCGTTCCCCTTTAGTGCCGGCTGGAATGGCGGCTAACAAACCTACCTCATGCTTCCGTTTAGAGCCAGTTGCATTCCCCCCAGAGCAGCTTTGTTCAGACGCCAATTGTTTCCCCTAATTGCGCTTCCTACTTTTTAACAGCTGCAGTGTTCCAGTTGTCACTGATGAGATTTAACATTCCAGGTCCAGTTCAAGGTCCGAAACTGCCTCAGCCAACACTGCCAGAGCACTTTCCCGCCATTACACGACTGCAACATTGTTCAAAATAGCTTCTTCCTTCATGACAGACGGCTGGGCAGCTGCTCCTTCGCCAGCCCCAGTGCTGGCTGTGCATTTGCATGGGCTGGATCAGGAGACGCGGGAGCTGGCAATGCCAGAGGAGCAGAACTGTCTCCATGAAAGAACAGCTCATCGAGCACATCGTCCACCAGCTGGTTCATAGAGGGAGACCACATAGTGCTCTGTCGCCTGCAAGGCATTCATGCAGGACATGTCATGGCAGGATGCTGTAGTTGAGACCAATGCCACAGGGAACCTTAAGCAGGGTCAGAAGGCTGTCATGCAGCGACTATATGTTGCTTACCCTAGCATGCCGCTGTTGGACCTTGGCGTGGCATGCCCACTACTGCAGCGTGAAGATGCTAGGGAGGCGGACATGCTGCAAGGGAGCAATGAAGGCACCCCGCCTGACGGTGCTGTGCCCCCAGCCACCAGGGCCGCCCCATCGTCTACGGGTGGGCGAAGGGGCCCAGAAGTGTCTGTCAGCTCAACAACTGCAAGGCTAGCCTGGTAGCATGGCTCCAGACGAGGCTGCTCTGCCCCCGCCTTTGCGTCCGCCGGACCGCTGACTGTGTCCTGCTTTGGAGGCACAGCCGGCTGTCCCTCCTCCAATCGTGGCGGGTGAGCCTGCGGCTTCTGCAGTATGGCACAGAGCTGCTGCAGTCTAGCACTTGGATCGCTGCAGTCCAACTGCAAGCTGCTGGTCAGGTTGCCGGCAGGTGCTCCTCTATGCTCTTCTAAGGTGTTGCAATTGGTAGTAGGGGTTGTTCGACAGCAGGCTTCAACGTCGCCGGCTTCGGTCTGGCTTCTCCCAGCCGCTCTGCTGTCCTCCAACAGGCCATTGGGATCTTCTGGGTGCTTCGTCGACAGCTGGGGCTGAAGCAGCAGTACAGATGCATAATCATAGCCGCTTTCAGTTGCACGTCCAGGTGCCGCATGCTGAGACTGCAGCTGACGGCGGCGAGCGCGCCATCTTTCCAGTATGTCATCTGCACCTCCTTGCCCTGGCTGTGATGCAGGGATGTCAGCACGAAACGCTCCACTTCCCGCTGTTCCACTTGGCCTGCCCAAGGAAGGATCGGCACTTGCGACTCGTTGCTGCAAGTGTGGCGCACTGGGACCAAGGGATTTGCTGTGAAGTGCAAGGGCTGGTGGAGTGGACTGAGGTCTAGCAGCCTCCACAAGCCCCGCTGTTGCTGCTGATGAGCGGCCTGTGAAGCTGCTGGCGTCACCCGCAAGCAAAAGGTACTTGCTGTACCGGCCCAGGCCTGCCTGGGGATATGCAGGTGTTATGGCAGCCCTGCCAGAAGCAGCCATGGAAGGAGCAGCAGCAGACGATGACGAAAATTGCCCAGAGGAGGTAAGCACCACCGCAGTGTGCGTGCTGGATGGCTGGCGTGCCTGCACGAGCGCCAGTGGATGCCACTGACGCTGCGGAGATTTGGCAGGGCTAACAGAAGGTCCTAACCAAGCTCCCTGCTGTTGGGGACAGTGCTGAATGGCTGCTATCTGCTGTTGACGAGATGAGCTGCCAGATGAAGAAGCAGGGCTTGTCTCGTTAGCTGCCTGCGCAAAGGCACACAGCTCCATCAGGTGCCAACAAGGGCCACAGTGTCGTAGTCCCACTGTCAGGGCACAACACAGCTCTTTGGCAGCCTGGCCACTTTCTGGACAAATCCATCCGCTCTGGGAACGTGAAAACACACCTGGCGTTCTGCCCGTCTCCTTCTCCGCCAAGCTTCCAGCACATCCTCTTGCTGTGAGCCCGCCGCAGACTTTCCAGCCCAGGCTCTGCCCATCGACATGCTCCTGATTCTGCTGAGGCCGCTTAGCTGAGAAAAGTTCGAAGAGACAGCTGGGGAGGAAGCTTCACGCGTTTCAGGCAAGACTGAACTCGCAGATCCTTGCTGCACTGCCATAAGTTGTGTGGGGTAGTCAAGGCACCTAGCCGCCCTGCCTGGCACCTCTTGCCACCTTGAGGTTGACACCTGGGCCTCATCAAGTGTTGCTGCTGCTGCTGCTGAAACAGGTTTGGGGGCCTGAGTGACTACCAAAGCTGCGGACAAGCGGCGCGCCTGGGGATCTTGCTGGCCCGCCTCCAGGCGGGGATTATAACTTGATAGTGCAGCGCCTTGCTGGTCCTTGATGGCAACTTTGGCTGCTGCGATATGTTGCGCCAAGGCAACTCCACAGGGTGCGACTGGTTGGTTAGCAGGCAGCCCCCCGTCGAGGGCAGATAGGCTAGACCGCAAGCGCTCCAGGCGATTCTGCATGGCAGCCGCGGCAGCCTGCAAGCTTGGTTGCGGAAGCCGGGCCTCAAGGGACCCCAGATGTTCAGTGGCTGCATCAGCCCAGCTGTCGACGCTGCCAGCTGGCTCCTGGGGGCTGCTGAACGACGCGGGGGCAACAGCATCTGCCTGAACGCCTGCTTCGACATGTGCAGCCTGCCTGTCTTTAGCTCTTACGTCTAGTGATGCAGGGCTTGGTTCCTGCAACGCAGAAGGACTACTTGGTCAGTTACACAAAAAAACAGTCATTTAGCTAGGTTGCCAACCCACAAGGAGTGGCCAGCCACAGCAGTCACTTGACAGTGGAAGCAGCGAAAGACAGACTAGGTATCCTTGTTCAATAGTAATATCTGTAAAACTAGGACAAGTGCAATAGTTCCTTTTGCATCACAACCAGCTAAGGTATGCAGAGCTTCTGCCCGCTCCTGGCTGCAAGCGCACGCACCTGTGATCCAATATCGTCCTCAGCGAAAGCTAGAGCTTGTAAGGCTCTGGGTTTTCCAAGGCTGGATGATGTACGGCTGGGATATAAGCTGCGCCGATCAGCCCCCTGTGTCGGGAGGTTGTCTGGAAGCAACCCCGAGTTGATATCATCCAGCAGCAGATCCAGGTCATCATCAGAAATGCCTGCCACCGCTGGCTGTACGACAGTGGAATGGAGGGACTGCTGACACTCAGGTATTGTTGAGACAAGGTGTCCACCGGACGTCGCTGTTTCCTTCAGTTGCTGGGCGGCCGCACGTAGCTTTTCGCTGCGTGACCTAGCTGCTAGCTGCTTCAATCGGTCTGCCGGCGTCTTTGAGCAGTTAAGCTGCGATGCAGCGACCTCCTCCAGGCCCCTCCTGCTGCCACTGCCATCCCAGGCTGTGCTCCGATCCTTGGCCTCCTCGGCGCCTGCAACCTTGGACCAACTTGCCAGCCCTCCCTGGGCTCCTGAGTCCCAGCTAGAGGCTGCGAAGGTTGGTTTGTTGCGGTTCCCTGCACACGCACAGCGTGTCAGCCGTTGGGAAGTGATCCAGCGCACTTTCCCTTCCAGAGCCAAGTGCGATGCACACACCTAGCACCGCTCCGCGCCGGAGCTTACTATGGGTGAAACCGTCGCTGGCTTGAGTGCTCCACATACACAGGCCAGCTGTCGCAGCTAGTGCTTACTGGGCAGCCTGATCTGAGGTTGACTAGCCAGGGGCTGTCAAGTGTGAGCATTTCGTAATGCGAATTTAGGGTAAACATGTGGAGGTAACACACGAGCTCCCTTCCCCTCTGCCCAACTCGCCTTGTACTGGAAAGTACGGCAGGCTGAATGCATTCAGTCGATCCAAGCAGAGTGTTCCACATTGCATTTGGCTGTACCTTTATCACATTGGACTACCTATCTTATTGCACACTGCTTGTGGACTTTGATGACATGAATACACCTGCCAGGGTGTCACCTGCCCCTCCTGGCTCCGTGTGGAGTCGGTTCAGGTAAGCAGGATCTACTCATGCCACCTTGTTGGCAGTGATAAGTGTGCTATGGTATTCATCACACCGCGCCATCAGCTGCAACATGTGTTACTAGCGGCCACCACGTTTCTCCCTGGCTGCAGGCAGGAGGGCGGCTTTGATTTGAATGGCGTACCTCGTGCGGAAGCTGGGGACCTTGTCAGCAGGGTGGCCGAGCTGGAGGCACAGGTGGCTGGGTGGTTGTGTTTGCGCTGTGTGTTGCGGCAAGCAGGCTGCCGTGGCCGGCTTCCTGCACACTCATATTGAAGGTGCCACAGCCTGAGGGTGTATATGTCGCCTTGTCTGCTTGCAGCTTGCTGAGGTGGAGGCCAAGTATGAGGAGGCCTGCAGGGACCTTGAGGGTGCTAATGCATATTTTCAGGTGCGTCCCTGGGTTACCTGTGTGTATGCCATATCCCGTACGTAACCAAGCCTAACCCCAACCCTGCCAAGCCTGATTTTGAGCTGGTGGTCTAAACTGCCGTGGGCACAAGTTTAGGCCGGTTGGGTTGCTTGCCCACGTCCCATGTTGCCCGCTGTCACCTTGCCTATGGGTCTGCTGGACCAGGCTGAGAGGGATAGCTAGCGCGGGGCCTATGCAACAGGGGAAAGCTCACCCACTACTCAGGTCCAGTTGGGCTAGCCAACGTTGTTGACAGCTATGCATGAGTCTGTGCTCCCCTGCCCTCCTGTTATGTTTCCTATATGGCATGCATTCCCTGGCTTTACTTGTACTAGTCCCTAGAAGGACAACCCAACCATGTACCAGCCATAGCGTCAGCCCCTTTGACAGCACATGATTTTTGCTCTATGAGAAGCGTCACCACCATCCTGCGCTTATGGTGCAGAACTTGGAGGCGGAGGTGCTGAGGGCGTCTCAGGAGTATTTGAGGGACAAGCGCCACTTCGAGGAAGAGGCGAGGGCACAGGACAAGAAGATCAGCGACCTCAAGCAGCAGCTGGGAGCAGAGCGCACTGGCAGGCAAGGAGGGGACGGTGCATTAGGGGCCTGCCCACCTGCTGATCAAGAACAGGATGGTTTAATGTTTTCTGATGTTGCATGGGAATTGATGGGCTTGCGACTGATACCTGTAGATGGCTACGCCCTACGTGTAAGTGCGGGTGGTGGCGCCAGCCCTGTGGGCAGTGTGGACAGTCCCGTACTAAGGCAAGCATTGCAAGTCAGGCCTGCTTGCGTCTGCACGCTTGGCCGGTGCTATAATACTCGGCGGTCGCAATGCCTCCACACGCTGGCTCGTGGCTGCAGGGATGCTGCGGAGACACAGCTGGCGGCCTTGCAGGACCGCGCGCAGCAGCTGGAGTCAGAGCTTGCGGGGCTGCGAGAGGTGCAGCAAGCGCTTCGACGCGACCGAGACGATGCGCTGGCAGCGGAAGCCGCTGCCGCTGAGGCCCGCGAGGCGGCCACGGCCGCTCAGCTGGTTGCAGAGCAGGAGGCGGCGGGAGCTAAGGAGGCAAGGGAGCGCGCGGAGGCCAATGCGCAGAAAGCGGTAGTGGAAGCACAGAGGTGGGCTTGCTGTATGCTGCTCGCAGCAGGGAGCTATTGTGGGGGCGTGCAGGGAATGGCACAGCTGTGGCTGCCAAGGCGGCAAGGGAGCAAGCAGAGAGCTACCAGAGAGAATATGTTGGGATGTGCAGGCGCCGGGGTGGGTTGAGTGTATGCGTCTTGCTGGGTTGATACAGGGCTGCGCTTGGAATGCTGGAGGGTCCTCCTCATGAGGTTTCAGTTTCATTTCCATGCCCTCTCTGCGCGCTGCAGGCGTGAGGATGCTTGCTCCCGCAAGCTGGCGCTGTTGGACAGCCGAGAGGAGCAGTTGGACCAGCAGGAAGCGGGATTGCAAACGAGGAAAGCGGAGGTGCAGCAGCTCGAGGCGGCGGCTGAGCTGCTCTCGTCCGAGCTTGAGGAGCTGCAGGCCGGGCTAGCCCTCAGGTAGTCTATGTGGTGACAGCGCCCCTGGCCTGCATTCTATGCAGTTCGGGCGGGCGGCGGGCCAGCGACATGCAGCTGATTCTCAAGGGGCTGCGGGTCGGCCTACCGGGGGGTAGCCTAAGAACAGTAGCAAGCGAGGGCTGCGAAGACAAGTGGGAACAAATAATAGATGCCCCACTATCCCACCCAACGTGGGGGCTCGCCCGGCTGTTGTAGGCAGCAGAGCGGCAACGGCAGCTGGAACGATAGGGTCAGCTCTGGTGTGGAACCCTTGTACAATCTGCAGGGAAGGCCATGTGTAAACAGCGTGGGAACGCAGCACCGCAGCTTCGCTGGCACCAGGCCTACAAGTATATACCTGGAATCGACCATGTTTGGGCTTGTGCGTGCAGGGAAGCTTCAGTGGCGGAGCGGGAGCGGCAGCAGGAGGTGCTGGAGCAACAGCAAGCGGCTGCAGCGGACGAGCTGGCAGGAAGAGAAGCCAGGCTGGTTGTGGCCGAAGCAGAGCTCGCCCAACAGGTGGCTACGCGTTGTCAAGAGTAGGAGTGGTTTGCACGCAGGGTGTTGTGCCAATTTGTGATGTGATAATGCCCAGGCTTCACAAAGTGTTTACAGTGGAGCTTGCATGCTTGAGGGTGGTGGGGGTACAGCGGGGGTGGCTACCCGTCAAGAGGCAACTGGCTGCCCCAGAGGAGCGAAGTTGCCTAGTGGGTAGTGCAGGTGCTCGTTGATCGTGCTGGGAGCAGGTCCAAGCATGCCTGGTCTAGCCTGGAGAATTGGAAGGCTCAATCCTAACCCATGGCGGAGGACACTGCATAGCAAAGCAAAAGAGGGTCAGGGTGGCTCGCTAAGCAACAGTGCCTGCACAGCAGGTGCCAGTCACCCAATGTGGGCCCCTGACGTTTTGTGGGTGCAGTCCCAAGCCTTGGAGGAGCAGGCCGCCTCGCTCGCCCAGCAAGCAGCGGCCCTTGAGCAGCAGGTGGCCTCGCTGACTGAGCGCTCAACCGCTCTGGAAGCGCGCGCAGCTGACGTGCAGCAGCATGAGGCAGCCCTGGCTGAGCTGGCGGCAGCCCTTGAGGCGCGTGACGTTGAGGTGCGGCAACAGGAGGCAGCCCTGGAGGGGCGTGAGGTGGGCGTGAGGCAGCTGGAGGCAGCACTGGAGGAGCGGCAGGAGCAGGTGCAGGCCGCGGAGGAGCAGCTGGAGGGGCGAGAGCAGGTTGGTTGGTAGTGAGAGGGGTGCCTTGTTGCTGGGGTGATGTCGCGCGTCTGGGCTTACCTTAGTTGGAGGTGCAGCTGGAGGAGCGTGAGGAGGTGGTTCCCTAGGGAGAAACACTGCCGTGTGCCTGCCTGGGGTGGTGGGCTAACTTACGTCGTACCTCTGCTGGTGCGGCAGCTGAGGCAGGGGAGGACATGGGAGGGCGAGGCCCGCAAGCTGTGGCACTCTGTTAAATGGGCTTGCGTGAGCCACACCTCCAATTTTTGTACAACATGCGTGGCCGCCGTGCAAGCGCGCTTGTGATTTCCCAAGCCCAGCACCTTGGAGCGTTGTAAGGTGTGCAGCGAAGGCAAGAATAGTGACTTGTGGCGTGCAATCTCGTTGTATGTGTGTGTGCAGGCGCTGCAGGGGCTCATGCCGGCAGCATCCCAGCTGCGCGCCGGCACCGCGCCTGGCCAGGCCGGCACGGCGGCAGGCGGCGCCGATGCTGATGCCGGCCCACGAGCCCAGGGGCGCGCCAGGCGACCTGCAGTGTCGAGCAGGAGCAAGGCCACCCAGGTAAACACCCACCATTATTGCCTGGACGCTTGTTGTTATTGGTGCAGCCGAGTCCAGGTGCCACCCACGTAAAGCTGCTCTCAGCCATGCCATGCTGTACCGTGCTGCTCCGAGGAGGTCACCGCTGGTGGGACGCATTGGCAGACAGCGCAGCAGACAGCCGCGCGCTGATGCAGCCCATGCCATGCTGCTCTTGTTGATGCTATGCTGCTCTGTGCTGCACCATGTGTGTAGATCACCGCGGGTGGGACGCGCCGCCAGACCACGCGGCAGGCGGCCGCGCACCTTGTGCAGCCGGACGATGGCGAAGAAGTCATGCAGCAGCCTGCAAGGGTTGCCCTGCAAGCGCCGCAGGCAGGGTCAGCAGCAGCAGCAGCGGTAGAGGCACCTGCACAGGAGGCTGCCGTGTTGGCAGAGGCGGCGGCAGCCGGCGTGGTTGCAGGAGCGATGGCGGCAGGGGCTGAGGCAGCGGAGGGCGTGGAGGTTTCAGTGGGGCTTGCGTACGCACCAGAAGCAGCAGCGGGAGCAGCAGAGGCAGCTGCGGGGGTGGAGGTGCCGGTGGCGCCTGCAGCAGAAGCGGAGGAGGTCCCCATGGGCGAGGCGCTCCAGGAGTTGCTGCAGCCGCAGGTGGGGGCCTTGTAGGGTGGAAACCCGCTCAGGACTGCTCGCCAGGGACAAAAGTTGTGGTGGGGCAAGACCCTGCTGAGGGAGGGTTCTGTGGGCAAATCGGTTCACGCATGTGCGGGAATCGCTGCTGAAGGCACCTTCCCCCACTTGCTGGTGCTATCCATACCTTCACCAGGCCCCACGCCTGTTGCTCCCAGCCTGGGAGGAGCGCCACCCCACGTCTTGGGAATCCTGGGAGGCCATGTGCACCAGGGAGGTGCTTGCGGCACACGTCAGCCCTGCACTGTGCCGCCTCGCAACATGCACAGCCCACAGACAGGCAATGGGGTCGCCCTGCCCGCTGCCTTTTATAACAAGAAATTTGTTTTTCACAACACGTCTGCTGCAAATCCTGCCTTCTTTCCACCTTGTCGCAGCCCACAGCCAGCAAACGGGGCCGCCCCGCGCGCTCCGCCCGCAGCACCCGCGCCGCCAGCAGCCGGCAGCAGGCAAAGCGCAGGCAGCAGGAGCCGGAGGGCCACGAAGAGGTCGCCCAGCGCTTGCCTCATGCCGGACCGCAGGAGGGACATGCGGCAGCAGAGCCGCAGGTAGAGCGGCAGCAGCAGCAGCAGCAGGACGCACAGGAGGAGGAGGATCGGCAGCGGCAGCTGTTGGCAGCGGAGGGTGGAGGTGTGCCGGGTTCCACAGGGGCCAGGCGCAGCAGGCGGACGAGGGCTGTGCATGAGGAGACGACGGTAGGTGCTTGGGTTGGTGCTTCGTGCTGTCGCTCAGCAGCTGCTGGGTGCGTACAGACTAAAGGGTGGAGGGGGGGATGGTGCCTGGGTGCAGTGCTTCTAGGAGCCCATGTGCTTAGGCTGCACACGCACATGAGGGTGCGCAGACAGCAGCGAAGGCCTGGCAAAGCCAGCAGGTCTGGCTGGTACAATGCCAGGAGGTAGGTCAGCATCCACACTCCTGGTTTGCAACTGGCAAGCTGAGGTTTCTTGACCGCAGCCATATCTTGCAGAGGTTGGGGAGGAAGGATTGCGTGGGCTATATCAAGCTTCACGCTTGCTCACTGTTGTGGAAGGCCAAGGAGGTTGCCATGCCAGGACATCAGAAGCTCTCTCCCAACTCCCGCTTACCCGCAGGAGGAGAGCGACGTGCTGTCTGGCGACTCTGCGCGCTCCGGCGGCAGGCGCACGCGCCGCCGCATCGTGACCACCACACTGACCGTCATCCGGGAGGACGAGGGGGACCCTACCCTGGCGTTGGAAGCACCTGCTGCCTTGGAGGAGGAAGAGGAGGGGGACGGGGAGGCGGGCGGTGCGGCAGGCCTGCCTAGCTCTGCTGAGGGCGCTGAGCCAGCAGCCGTGGAGGAGGCGCCACCAAGGACCCTGCGCAGGTGTGTGGGGTGTAGGTTTGGGTCACATGGACCGCTGCAGTTGGAAGGCGGCAGGGCTGGCAGTGGTGCAGCACTTGCCAAGGACTTGTGTGCAGGCAGTGTGAGAGGTAGTATGGCAGGCGCTGGGGCATGTGTGCACCTGTGGTACCCCAATACCCAGCAATGATGTAGCAGGCGCCAAGAGGAGTCCTCACAGTCGGGTGCTGCAGAGTTGCAAGCCCAGTGATGGGAGTTTCAGCTGCTGGGCTGCTTGTTGGTGTGGCATTTCGCACCATACAGATGCTTGACGCTGCTTGCAACCCTTGGCTGGTGCGGCAACAAATGTGTTATCCATGGGTGGGCTGTGTACATCATGGTGCACCCTCCCACGGTTGCAGGCTGGCTCGCTGCTCTCTAGCACTCAACAGGAAATGCATTTACAGCGGCAGGGTAGCCAGTGCGCGTGGGGCCAGGTGGCCAGCTGGGTGTGGTGCTCATGCTGCGGCAGAGAAGCTGTTGCAGCCGCTCTGCTGGCACCATCGTGAGTCTTGTTGGTGGTGTTACTGCAGGAGCACCCGCAACTCCGGGCGGAGCACCACGTCGTCCCAAGCCTCAGAGCTGGGAGGGACGACCAAGAAAGCAAGCGGGCGGGGTCGGAAGAAGGCCAGTCAAGAGTGAGGGCTAGATAGTCAGGCTGATACAGGAGCAATGCATGGCACTAGGCCATTGATTAGGATGAGAATCGTCGATGTGTGTTAGGTGGCTGCCAGGATGTGTTAAAGTGTTGCACAGAGGAGCAGATTTAGCTGTGGTTAGAAGGTGCAGAGTGGGAGTAGTTGCGTTTGGCAGGTGTGCAAGTGTTAGTGGGTTGTGCTTTGCTGCGGATGCCGGCCTGCACAACATAGGCAGGACCAGTATACCTTTCTGGCTGCCTATTTTGTCGTTCATTGCACAGTGGATGTGTTAGCGTTGGTGGTGCTTAACAGGTACAACTCTTTGGTGACAGCTATTCTCGGTCTTGCTCGTTACAAGCTTCCATGTGTGAGAACCACACCTGACTGAAGCGAAGCAGCAAGAACAAAGAGACGGACCCGCACTCAGGAGAGCTATAATCAAGGGAAAATCGGAACATGGCAGAGCAAGACAGGTGCCATGAGGCCCTTACTGTCTTGACCTGGCGCACCTACATATGCTGAATACATTGGGGGTGTTGCTGCAAGCGGTCAAGGAAGATTTCCTTCGCACATGAGTACAGCTGCGCATCGGCTGTGTCACCACAGTCCACCTCCCTAAACCTGCCTTTGCCGCCATACTCCCCCTTGCGCACCTGGTGGTACTCTATTGGGTGCAAGGGCCCGCCGAACATGGCGTGAAACAGGCACAGGGTTGCATTGTAGTGCTCGTTCAGGCCTACAAAAGCAAACTGGTGCACACGGGCACACGCCTCCTCTACTAGATCCTCAGACGGCTCGCCCAGGTACTCTGGTGCAATGACATAATTATTGTCCCAATGAGCGTCGGCCTGCCCAGTGACATACTTCACCTGGGCACCCAGGGAAACGTGCGCCTCATGGCGCGCCTGGGTAAAAGCACATATCTCTTCTGTCGTGGCGTTCAGGTGCCTGTAGCCGTCCAGGAAGTGAAACCCAGACACCACCCTGGACCGTGGGTGCCGCAAGACCGCAAACACGTTGCGCAGCTCTGCGTCTGTGCGGTTTGCCAGGGGCACGTGGTCACCGACAGGCCACCCCGGCCGCTCGCTGGTCCTGAACCGCCTCTGGCAAGATGCAGGCAGCGGCAGCACCTCCATCTCATTCACCCTGCAGCAAAGGTCAGGATATCCGGCCATGGAGGAGCCAGCTGCCATCAGTAATGGTAGCACCTGCTCGTGATGGGATGATTGGAGAGATGATGAGAAGCATGGCTGCCCTCGCTGTCCAACCCAGCTCAAGCAGCACTCACCATACGATGCTGGAGTTGAGCTCTGGACAAGCTCGCAGTAGTACCGTGTTGCCAAAACTGGTACCAGCCTTAGGTATATGCAGCCACTCTATGAGGCCGTCCGGCAATGTCCGGCCTTCTGCGATGATAGAGAGCGGCAAATGCCCTCAATGCTTGCAGGTCCATGGTTGATTTTACGGAGCGCAGAGGTCTAGCCCGGCTTACCAGCTCTCTGGAGGTCTCTCCGCAGGGAGCAGTTTGCAATGGGAAGGCGTAATGGAAAGCCTAATATATTGCTTTTGTGGAACACATACAGTGCCTGCATCAAGCACAGAAGGTAAATGGGGCCCATCAGCGGAAGTGGAACACCAAGCCCCCAAATGACTACCATCCCAGTTTGGCCACATACCGCACATGCTAGCGTGAGCCCGATGACCGCAAGGAGTGAGCGTGGTGCATGCATGGGGAGAGTATAGCTGAAGCCTGTAAGAGGGAGGGACGGTGCTTTAGAGCACGTTCGGTTCAGCGAACAGGAGCGCATAAGGAGCATGGCAAAGGGCCATACACAAGGCCCAGGTACCTACAAAAACTGGCTGGCTGGCTGGCTGGCTGGCTGGCTGGCTGCAGCTAGGTGGTGGCAGGTTATCCACGGCAGCTGGCAGACTCTGACAGAGATGGTTGGCTGGCAGGTAGATGTAGCACTTGAAATAAGGGCTGGGGAGCTAAGCAAAGGCAAAGTGCAGCTGACACTAGAAAGCGTGAAAACGTGAGAGCAGGAACACCTGCCAGCCGTAGCTTATGTAGAAGCGCATCATGACAGAACGGATGCATGGGGGAGATTGGGAAGGCAAGCACACGCTTAGCATGCCTGGCACGGGGCTTTTGTTCTGGCTGTCTGTCTGTGCCGCCAGCAGCAGAACGTGCCATGCAGCTATATTGAACGATTCAAGACTGAAATGTCATGTACTTAGAGGGGTGGCCATTGCAGGCTCTAGGTATGGGGGAACCCCTAAGGCAAACTTTCACGGTGTCTGAAATGAAAAGTTTGTGCTCTCCATTCTTGATTCCGCCAATGAAGTCCAGAAATCAGTGAAACATCCGCAGGCTGTTTGCATCAGTGCCAACGGCCAGGCTGGGCAGAAGTCCAAGGAATTATTTTTTTGGCAAGCGGAACAACCTCAAGGGAGGGCTGGCTCCGGAGGATCCCGCAGTTGGATAAACTTGTCAGCCGACCAAGTTGTTGGGTAATTACATCAGGTGTGCGCTTCTCTAGGCTTTCCAGTGACCAATGAAGACATACTGCGGTATTTATCAAGGAATCTAGGCGCAAGGCAGCAATGTGCACCATTATGCTGCAGGCCCATACAATGACCATATATAAGAAGGCATTGTGTCAGGTTACTTGCACCACTTGCATAGAAGAACTAGAGGCCACGGACAAGGAGAGACCTGTGATTGCTGCCGCAACAAAAGACACAGGTGTTTCTGAACTGTATGCTTGCTCAATGCCTCTACCCGTGGTCCTCATACGCTGCTCAGGCGGCGGCCTTGATTAGCGGGAAGTTCTCCTTGTTTGTCCCGCTGCTCTCCAATCCGAACACAGTTACGAAGTCTGACTGCTTGCTTGGCAAGGCCTTCCCTGCATGCTGCTGCTGCTGCTTGGCGGAGACTGGCATGAGAGCCTGCACCGCTTGGCTGCGCATGCGAGCGCCCAGCTTGATGTGACTGTACATGCAGAAGCCACCAAGAGCCATGAGGCAGCCAGCCAGGAACCTCGGGCTAAACTGCTGCCCCTCGCCTACAGCCAGAAAAGAAAGGCAAAAGGACAGGTGAGCTACGCGAAGCTCCCATCGCTTCTTTCTATGTGTGTTGACAGTGTGACGGCTCAGTTGGGCATTATCTATCAAGATAGACCAGCTGCAGTGCCAATCGCACTTTCTTCAGGGGATCTGCAGCCACTTCTAGCCAGCCTGACCAAGCCTGATAAACTCACCCAGGACGTAGACAGATGCCACCAGGAGCAGCATTATCTTGATCTCCCCCACGACGGTAGTGACCACAGGCGAGAGGCGGTGGATAACGCGGAAGTGGGTGATGTTGTAGGCAACAGCCAGGGCACTGCTGACGCCCGCGATGAGCAGAAGTGGGCCTGGGCGAGCATGATAGTACGCCATCAGGTGGCGCCACTGCAGGCAGGCAGGCATGTATCGTGACGGACGGAGTGAAAGCATTCACTGGGCAAGAGAAGCCAGCATGTGTTGTTGTTGTCGTGGCCGGACAACGAACCCTTTGTAGAGTGACTGACAGTGCTCGGAGCCGCCAACAAAGCCACAGGTTGAGGATACATAAGCAGTGGGAAGGGCTGCCATCTACTCTGAACCTGGCTGTCCCGACAGTCAACAGATCTCCAGTGCATCTGGGCATCCGGAACCCTGCGTCAAGTATTCACACTCTCACCTCTCGTGTAAATAGGAAAGGTGCGATGGTCAGTGCCGAGACTGGCGACGTGTAGAGTGTCAGAGTCACCGCCCCAAGGGATTCAGAGAGCAGCTTGCCTGCAGCAATTGACAGGTATATGGCTATTTCTACCTTCAACTATACTCCCGTATACTGCTCACTAGAGAAACACACATGAATGCTGGATTTGGAGGAGCCGCTCCTTGCAGGGGAGTAGCCATCCATGCTTCATGCAACATGGGGAGCCTGCACACCAGACACCTTCCCGCACCAAGGCCTGGAGCCTGCATGCTGCAAGCTGTTCCGCACCCACCTGACAATGCACTCATCAGCCCTGTGCACACTGCGCCAATCATGCAGAGCACCATGCCCAAGGGCTTGCCCTGCACCGTGCCCTCCCACATGGAGATGGCCACGCCAGTGGTAAGGATAAGCAGGGACAGCATCTCCAGGCGGTCAGGAAGCCGCCGGTCCAGTGCCGCGCAGAGGAGCGCTGTGACAACCGGGATGAAGGACCTGGCAGCAGGCCGCAAAGTTTGGGTGTATTGAGAGTCGGCATGCTGGGCTACTGCCGCCTCGCTCGGAATAGTAACATGGTGTCATTGCAGCCTGTCTGTGCTGCTGTTGTGTTGATATATACACAGGGTCATCTGGGCAGGTGGTAGGCAATGGATCAGGGCATGCACCTCAGGGAAATGAACTAGTCAGTGCCATGATGAATCATCCAACCTCCGTACCTGATGATCTGGTTTAGACTGAGCGTCACTGTAACGAGGGAGAGATTATTAAAAGCCACACCTCCTGCCAGGCAGGCACCTATACACGCAAGGCCGCGCCACTGCCGCACGAATCCGGCGTGCGTCTCTGCCCAGGTTTGCTGCGAAAGCTGCAGCCGTAGCAGCGCCAAGGCGCAGACCACCATGTGGCAGCAGGTGAGGCTCAGAGGTAGGCGCAGCCCGTACTGGCCCAGAGCATACCTGCGGCGAAGTAGAACATAGCCCAGGTCGACAAGCAGCACAGACACACAGCAACGGTGAGGCAAGCGCTGTGGGGAGAGGGCCAATGTCGTGGTCGCACTTCCTGCCTGGGCAGCTTGCCTGTTCAACATATTCAAGGAGGAGTTCAATCCAAGGAAAAGGCCAAGCATGCAGGCGACAGGCAGGGCTGCCATCGCCTGGCCCTTGGAGAACCGTGGTGTGAACTGCATGGTGGCAGCGTGGTCCGAGCTGGTGCAGGGAACGAAACCAAACAACGCTGGTGGACCAGAAATGCAGGTTGTTATAGAAGGAGAGGCGTTCAAATAATGAGTTCTCAACTGGCGGGAAGCCAGTCATTTGACCATGATCTCTGCCTGCCTTCCCTGCCCCATGGATTCTGATGACTCTTTGCAGCTCCAGCTACTTTTTAACTTGGTGGGCGGCTTTGGCCATGCGTCAACCACCCAGGTGTGAAGATAGGCTTCGCTGCTGTGGCCAGCTAACTGCTGTGTGGCCACTGGAAGCGCCCTGCTACTCCTGGACGCTTCTGAAGCATGCTAGGTGTCTGTGCACCTGCTCGCAGGGCGAGCATGACTAACCAGGGCAAGAGCTTCTGCCAGATAGTTTGTGTAGCAGCCCTGGTGGGCGTGGCAGTTGTAAGCTTCTCTTTCTGGGATCCAACCACAGCACACCCTAGCCCAAGCCGCAGACGGCTCTCTCGTGTCCTGGCCGAAGACTTCAGTGCTGTGCACCTAGGTGGGTTCCGCTGCTGCATGCATGCTATGCTTGTTCCACCAGCCCTAGGGCAGATGTCAGACCTTTTCGAAAATTGAACAAAAAACCTGCCCAGGCCTCGGCGCCCAGCCAGCCTTAGCGGCAGGTGTAAAATATCACGGCACTGGGCCCTTGTTAAAGTCAGCGTGGATCTCAGCACAGTCCCTCCCAAGCTGCCGTGTGCCACAAGCTTCCCTCCATCACACTTGCAGCTGCAGTTGACCCCGCAAAAGAAGTGCACCAGGCGCTGGTGGCGGGCAGCTTGTCCGCGTCCAACCCCATGGTGCTGGGTGCCATGGCGAACACACCCTGGCTGCTGCCACCCGGCACCAAGCTGCCCTACTCGGGCATGGAGAACGACTTGGACGGCCTGCTGCGCACCCAAGCAAGCGGACCTGTTCAGGGCTTCCCAGCAGTTACAATGGTGTTCTTCAGCCACCACCACCGCACCATGCTCATGAACTGTGTCTACTCCCTGTCCAAGTTTGCAGGTGGGGGCATGTATGGGAGCCAGGCAGCTGGTGTTTGCAGGGAGCACCGAAGCGCTGCACAGCATATGTGCAGATGCACAACAGTGCATGTCTGTGATGCCAAAGGTAGCAGGCACGTTAGTGGACATTTGGCAGTGCAGCACCTTTCCGTGGTTGGCTATGACCGGGTCAGAGGCAAAGTAAACCTTAGAGTGAATACCGTGGCTGTATGCGCATCCATGCAGGCGTGAGCAGCTTTATTGTCCTCACCTGGGATGACAGGAGCCTGAGCACCTGCCTTCAGATGAACCTCCCATGCTACAATGCCTCGGGCCTGCTGCCGGCACCTATTGATGACCACCAAGAAGCGCTTTTCCAGACAGAGTCATATACACAAATCATGTGAGTTTCTAGGGGCGGAGCGGTTGTGCTACCCTTCCAGCTTCTGTGGCTGCTGCATTTGAGATTGCTGAAGGTGGGTAGGCAGCCCCAACCACTAAGTGCCGCCTTTCACCCACAGCCTGAACTGCCAGCCTACAACAGTTATGGTGAGCTTGGTGCAGGTGGTTCCGTCCCCTTGTAATCTCGAAAGTGCTGGAGAGAGGCTATGCCGTGCACCACACTGATGTTGACATTGCCTACAGCCCATTTGGTACGTACTGGGCCGCAGTGGCCGCCCCGATCACCACGTCTAATCTGCTGTGCCTGGCCCGGCGCATGGCATGCCCGTGCACGCTTGCACAAGACTTACTGGCAAGCCTGCCTACCTTGGGACTGTTTGCATGATGCAGTTGCCAACATTGCCAGAAGCACCAAACCCCACATCAGGAAAAGTGATGACCCATTGATTGATTGCTGTTGCAGACCTTTACGCCTCCTTTGGGGCCTACATGAAACAGACTGGTATCACGGGGGTCTTCATGGCTGAGCTTCCCGTCAATGGCGGCAATTATTTTGTGCTGCCCACCCCCGCCGGCCGCCTGCTTTTCCAGCGCTGGGTGTCCGTGATGAACCCCAGCATCGCCCTTGGGTACCACGACCAGGACGGGCTGTCTCGATTGGTGGTAGCGGCTTACGAGACCTGCGATTCCTGGAGGCAATGTGCTACTAGGCTGGCAGCCAGAAACAAGACCTCCACCTCTGTCAGTCCACAGTCTTCCAAGGCCCTCTTGCGGCGCACGCCCAGCGCCTTTCAGGAACTTTTTGGGTCTTGGTGTGCCGGCAATGAGCCTGAGAAGCTAACGCCTGTCGATCCCTGTCAGCAAGGATTTAGCTTTGCCTACTTCCACGTCATTTGTGCCACTGGTGCCGAGCCCAAGGTCGCTGGGCTCAAAGCAATTGGCTACTGGTTCCTTGACGCAGCATGCGCTGCAGAGGGACCTCTGTCCAACTGCAAGCCCCTTGCCTGGAGCCAGCCAGCGGTGGAGGACAGCTTCCTACGCTGTCCAAAGACGAGGATTGCCTTCAATGCGTGAATACTCAAATTAGTATCCCTCCTGCGCTTGGGCATGGGCCCTCAATTGAACCAATTATAACGTGTATTGGACATGCTCAATGATTACGAGGTAACCTCCTGAGGTCTTTGTACCGTACATTGTGCATAAACTGTTCAGCAGAGATGGGTGCATCCTGACATTTTTATGGCAGTGGCGGTGACGACCTGGCACTGTGTTTTGGATCGTGATTGTGAGCCTACATGTATGGAGTATCTTATTATTGTGTCAGTTGGTAGCACCTTTGCTACCCTTGCACCCTTTCTACCCTTTGCTTGGCTATATACGTACAAAAATATTCATGTCCACGTGGGGCTCCACGCTTTTGAATGATGGGACGAGCTTTACATGATGGCTTAGTAGCTAAGCTTGACTGTTTCTAGCACGGGTGCTATTTCTAGCAAGGATACCCTAATGATATACCCGTGTCTCTATAAGCCACTGTCAGAAGCAGTGGGTGCATTGTGACCCATCAAGCAGGCAGTTTGTGTGCATTGTGCAGTAGAAGGGAGGGGCTGGGGTCCTCAAGAAGTCCAAGAGCAAGGACATAACATGCATGATAAACGAGGCCTAGAGTCTCAGAAAACAGAACTAACAAGCACTCCGGGATCAAATATCACCACCGTTGCAGACAAAAGCCTTCTGTCTGCGCGCTAGAGCAGAGCCGTGACCCTGGGTCCACAGCCCCTTCCTAACAACGGTGGTTATGAAGGCCTGGAGCTGCATAGCTTGCCCGTATGGAGCCTGGGGCTTCCGTTGCATACGGAAGAAGAGGTATAGCTGTAACGGGCAGCCTGGGCTTAGCTTGAGAGCGTCTGCACACCCACCAGATGAAGCAGCCGACCACCTGCGACAGATTTGCTCAATGCCCATAATCAAATCAATCAATGAACAATGTCGTTGGGTTCCCAGCAGGCTTGCCAACACCATCCTGGGGATGGGGTCCCAAACAAGTGGGGGAGAATAAGATACCTCGATCGAACCTGCTCTGTGAGCTCACCAGCAGGAGCCCTCCACCGCCACCGACAACAGCGCCAATAATGACGGAGTTTCCACTGCCGGCAAATCCAGCAGCCACTTGGAACGGCGCAGCCGTGACTGGACCTATATTGCCAGCTACGTCAATGGCATACAGCTCCAACACATAGTACCCATCGTCTAGATCCTACACAGGGGGATGAAAAGCCCCAACTTGTGTTTGCCACTGGACAAGCCAAACGTCTGGCCACTGTTTAGTGTCTCGCCATGCAAAAGGCAGCCATTATCTACAATATTGCCCACGTCTGAGCGATTCTACATGCGAGCAAGCCACACCTCGGCTCTCAGTCCTTTGCCCCAGTCCAACGCACCTGGTAACCAATGGAGCCAGTGGCAGGAACCCAAGACCCCAGCACCGCGGCAGCGCTCACGATAACTTCAGTACTCTGTGGAGTCGCATAGTCGTCAGTACTGAGAAGGGTCCGCATTGCCTTTGGCAATACTGCACCACCCAGTTCACCTTGCTTTGCCCAAGTGAGGGCAGCCCTGCTAGCAGCGCTGTCAGAAGAAGACTTAGCACCAACGAGTCTTGCAAACTGCAACTGTGACACCATCTGCGGGGCAGGAGGGGGGAGGGGATTGTATGGCCCTTCCTTGATGTACATGTGGCATAAAGCCCTCCCTTGATAAGAGTGAAAGCCTGTACTATTCAGCCTTGCATGCGTGCAATGTGATTAGAGCCGCTGGGTAAAAAGTGCAGGCATGCTCACCACCAGCATCGTTTCATAACGGGCTACAGCTGCAGACGCGGGGGAGGCAACCACTGCCAGCCCAAATGTCACGGAGTCGGAGGTGACCGTCGCTCCCCTGCACCAAGACACCACCGCACGTCACTTCCACGTCCCCAAGCAAGAGGCAATTATCCTGTGCTGCTGGAGACCACCATCGCTAAGTCTAGTGGTTCTAAGCCAGATCTGGCTGAGTACCACATAGCGGATTCTATACACCGTTGAGTGCCAGCTGTGCAGGCTGGTTCATTGCTCACATTGCAGGTCCTGAGCTGATGGAAGCAGTGGGGGCCGTGAATGCTACCCAGAATGAACTCTCGGCAGTCTCATTCACCGCGCCAGCAGCATCGATGGCGAGGACGGTCATGCCCCAACGCCCTTCCTGCACAGCAGCATTGCGACTGGTGATCCTCAGTGACAAACCCTGCACGCATGTGGGCATGCAAAAGTGTCAGGGAAGACTCAACGTCACAATATGTCAACTAACACCGGCTTGAGAGCATGCCTTACGGCGCCAACACTTTAAATCCAACACAAAAGGTCCGTCCTCACTGGGTGGTTGCGCTTACCTGCAGGCTAGTAAACGTCATGGGGCTACTGCAGGACTCCCACTGCCCTGCGGACGTACTGCCGGCGCCACCCACGACAACTAGGGCACGCAGGCGGCAATGGAAGGTCTGCACTGCAGCCCTGCAGCCGAGGTAGCCAAGGTTGAATCAAATTAAGTGCGTGCCGACCGGAAGCAACTGCAGCCAGCCTTGTGTAGCAACAAGTGCAAGGAGGACCACCATTGGCAGACAGCAGTTCTTATGCAAGAATCATGGCTCCTTACCCTGTGAAATCGGTTGCTGCAAAGGTGACGGTGAGGCTGGTACGGTTTGTTGCGTGTGGGATGTCAAGCTTGGTCCATACTGGAGAAGCAGAAGGAGCAATAGAACGGGACATCGTTGCAGGAAGCAGCACAGCCGGCATGGCGCTATTTTCCGTCGGGATAGCAGAGATAGGGCTGAGCGATGTTGGAGTCTTGGGGCTGGATGTTGATAAAGGACTTTGACTTGGTGAAGGGCTATGGCTGAGGCTGAGCAGCGGCGAGGGAGTTGGAGATGCGGTGGGCGAGGGACTGCAAGTTGACAGCAGGCAGGCAGGCAAAGTTTGCCTGAAGTCAGTGCTCAGGCCCTGCAACATGCTTCCTACCACTGCGCCTGAGCAGGCTGTATGAACGACAGCATCTGCAAAGGTTTTGCAGAGGCAGGCACGATAACCATTGCCTGGTCTAACACCATGGCCAAGAGCTGGCGTAACAGTGCCAATGCAGCAATTCAATGTCACTGGGTATAGGGTGTAAACACTCACACATACCACATTTGCTGGCAGTGTGACCTGGATTGCCTCGTTTGAGCCTACCATAAAGCTTGCTTCTAGCCGTCTCACCTGGGAGAGAGTGGGAGTCGGGGCGAGGGACTTGGACGAGCAGACGGAGGATTGAAAGAAAACGCAGGAGGAGAGGAAAGAGGAGATGACGGTGAGGGCGATGCCACGTTGCCCGCAAGTGAAGAGTTAGGGCTGGGGGAAGAGGGACCGGGGCTGGATGGTGAGGGACTGGGACTTGGTGAGGGGCTATGGCTGGGGCTATTAAACAGCGCAGACATTGGGGATGCGGCGGGCAAGGGACTGCAGGCGGCAGGCAGGCAGGCAGGCCTTGTCTCAAACTGTGTCAGAGGGCAGCCGGAGCGTCTGCACACTCCACAGCAAGATTTCTGCCAGTGCAGCCGGTAAATTGGACGGATACCAAGGGGCACGGTTCGTAGCTGTATCCTCCCGCGTAACCCAGCCAAGCCATATCTTTCATAGTGCCTCGACTGGTGGTGCTATGCATGACCCAAATGCCTTGAGGCATTAACCACCGTACTAAGCTAGACAGGTAGACTTTTTTAAATCAGTGCGTGGCAGGTTATCATCTCCCCAGCATCCTTACCTGGGACTAGGCAGACCCTGGGGCGATGAACTCAGTGTAGAGCTAAGTGGCAGCAATGGCAGTAGGGGTACCACCGGTGCGGAGGGTGGTGGCCTACAGAGAGGCAGGTGTAGCAGGGCCTGAGAGCAGTGCGGTGTTATGCACATTCCGCATCAGAGCTACAACAGCGGCCAGTGAGGTGGGCAGATGCACATGAGATTGCCATCTTTTGCCAAGTACACCTTCACATGGGGCCAGGTGATGCTTGGGTCGAGTGGCTCGGGCTGGGTGAACGGCTAACGCTAGGGGAGGGTGACCCGGGCTGCACAGGAGAGGAGCACACCTGCTATGTTTGCATTTATCTTGGGGCTGACACGAGTCTAGTCGACGCAACCCAGTTGTGAGCCAGTGGTGTTTGCAAACATACACCTGCTTGGCCGGCAGCATAGATACGTATACGAGGTTGGTCCCTGTGAGGTGGGAGCGCTGGCTCTTTTCGTCAAGGCTTGCATCAGTTCGACTGCAGCAACGTCACACAGTGATGTTTTGGCTTTAGGAACTCCCTGGAGGGAGGACGCCAGCCGCAGAAGGCGCAGCTACCCATTTGCGCCATCTAACTCCGTCCTGAGCTGTGAGTTGCCATTGGAGCCTGTAGTGGCCCCGGCGCGCTCTGTGAGCGCCAGCAGGCAAGCGGTGGTAACTACTAGAGCAAGCATGGCTCGTCCCATTCCTGCTGGGATAACAATCAGTGAAGGAGGCAACACGATGAAAGAGGGAGATCAACGAGGACTGAGTTTGCTCTTAGACTCAAGTTGCGATACACAGTTGCAATGAATGTCAGGTCTCCAAGGCCACCAGTCTGTTTGGTATCAAAAGAGGTACCAGATGCACAGTAGGGCGCAAGCGCCAAGCATGTCCAACGTTCTCTGAGAAGAGCAGCGTCCCAGGGCTGCCATTTTGACACGCTTCGAAGCGCCCCTTCTTCTCCGGTTGTACAGGCAGTGCGAAAGCACGGGGCAATCGTCCACCACTATGCAAGGGACCCTGTCCAAAAGCCCCTCCAGGAACTGGTGCATACATGCCCATGTCTCTGGGTTAGAGATGAAGCTTGAACCTCAGCTTGTTGCAAGTCTTGTCTGATCTTGCGTAAGTTTTTATCTAGGCAGGTTAAAACGCGCGCTTATTACAACAGATTTCCTGCAACAAAACAACCCACAGACACTTAGAGGCAAACCCTTACTTCGGGGACTACATCGGGCCTACGAGTCCACTGGGCAACACACACAAAGGCTATTGAAACTGGCAGCAAGCAGAAATATACCTGAGCACAGAAGTAGCACACGCCAGAAGGACACCAAGAGACCATACCGAGGCTGGCACACATGTACGAAAAGATACTGTTGGGTGCTGTCACAACACCCAATGGCAGTAATAGCGGTGCGGTATAGACTCCATGGATACGGCAAAGCCCAGCGGGATTTGTACGTACAAATATATATACTGCACAGTATACTGCACACTGCACACAGTACTGCATAGCGGATGTTGAGACAGTTTAAGCGAAACTCACACAGGCCACAGCATCAAGATCCCCAACCCCCTCCAGCCAGGGCAATAACATGTATGATGAGGTATAGATACCTACTAGTCGGCACCAAACGCAAGGTGAAGAAACAAATGATGAAGGTACCAGCACATGCTTACTGTGCATTGAAGGCCAGCCTGCTGCTTGGGCACCGCAGAAAGGCGTCCTCCACACCTGGGCGGCTCCAAGCCAAGGGCTTGCAGTTTGACAGGGGTCCGCCTGCTACACATGATTCTTCAAGAAACCAGTAGCCAATCCCCTTCAGCCCAGCGGCCTTCCGCTCCGCACCAGTGACGCAGATGACATGGAAGTAGGCAAAACTAAAGCCTGGCTGGCAACGGTCCACAGGCGTCAGTTTCTCAGGCTGGCCACCGGCACACCACGACCCAAAGAGCTCCTGGAAGGCACTGGGCGTGCGCCGCAAGAGAGCCTTGGGCAGTGGTGCTGTGCTATCAGTTGTCGACTCATTTTTCGCTGCCAGCCTCGAAACACAGTCGTTCCAGGTGTCACATGTGTCATATGCTGCCATCACCAGCCGGGACAGGCTGTCCTGGTCATGGAATCCCAGGGCGATGCTGGGGTCCATCATAGACAGCCAGCGCTGAAACATCAAGTGGGTCGCGGGGGTGGGCAGCAATAAGTAGTTGCCACTATTGACTGGGAGCTCGGCCATGAAGACGCCGGCAATGCCAGTGTTGTTAATGAAGGCACCGAAAGAGGCATAGAGGTCTGCAGGCAAGATGCTCGCTTGTCAGCTCCACAGTGGACAGGTTTCTGGCGAAAAAATGGGTTGGAGACGGCAAGCAGCAGAAATGGGATGCTGCTGTGAACCCAAAATGTAGTGCAAAGCTGCAGCAACATCAAACTCCCGCGCTGTTGCAGCAGGTTGAAGGCAAGGGACGCTAGCCCTTCATTACCCCACATACCAGCAGGGCTGCTGCCACATGGTGTGCGCTGGGTCTTGCAAAGCATCCTCGTGACCAGTGGACGCAATCCAAGCCCAGCACTCACCGAAGGGGCTGTAGGCAATATCAACGTCAGTGAGGTGCACCGCATAGCCCTTCTCAAGCACCTTGGAGACGACAAGGGGCCGGAACCACCTACACCACCACCACAGATGACACTCATAGACACGGAACCTTTGGTTGAAAGGAGGGCTTGTTGGGCAATCTGCAGAGACCAGCAAAGCTAGCAACAGAGCCCCCATGATGACAAACGCCGCCCTCACATGCCTCAGCTTTCAACAGTTTGGCAGCCCCAGCAACACGCCAGCATTCAGAAGCCTTAGACTCACACAATTTGGGTGTATGATTGTGTTTGGAAGACCGCTTCATCATTGCTTCTAATCGGGAATGGCAGCAAGGATGAACTGTTGTAACATGGGAGGTTCATTCCAATGCAGGCTTCAAGGCTACTGTCGTCCCAGGTAAGGACTATGTAGCTGGGCACACCTACAGAGGACATGTCCAGGGAAACAGTTCAAGCAACCTGGATCTGCAGACAGTCTCAGGCAGTGCTTGTGTGCAACGTACAAGGCCGTTGCTAACACATGAAAGACCGCACTTGTTATGGTTTTTGGCTGGAAGCCCACATGCGGTTTCTGCAAGGATATGGCATAGCACTATCGAGACCTCGGTGTGCGCCCACCTGCAAACTTGACAAGGGAGTAGATGCAGTTCATGAGCATGGTCCGGTGGTGGTGATTGAAGAAGATCATTGTGACAGCTGGGAACCCCTGAACAGTGCGGTTGGTCTGGGTGCGCAGCAGCCCGTCCAAGTCATTCTCCATGCCGGAGTAGGGCATTTCCGTTTTAGGCGGCAGCAGCCAGGGCGCGTGTGCCAAGGCACTCAGCACCGCTGAGTTGTTGGCTGACAAGCTGCCGGCCACAAGTGCCTCATATAGTGACTGTGTGGGGTCTACTGCAGCAGGAAGTCTGAAGGCGCTGAGGGAGCAGCAATGATCGCTCTGAAGTTGTGGTACACTAGCCCGCACTGCATGCCTGACACTGACATGACGTATGACCGTAGAGTGCATGCTAGCAGCACGACATGCAAAGCAGAAGAACGCGGGTACCCACCTTGGTGCACGTCCTCCGCCAGGAAGCGATGTCGTCGCCTGCTGCGTGACCTCAAGTGGGTGAGGTCCAAGAGACTGCAGCTTACCACCGCTAGCCCCACCAGGGCTGCTATGCCTGCTATAAGGCAGAAGCTCCTGCGCTGGCAAGCCCTGCTGGACCTACAGGAACAAGAACCCAACCATTTAGCAGGCAGGGAGGGGTTGTGCCAGAGATCACGTGCAGTGGCCAGCACAAGCTTGGCTTAACCCAGCAGCCCCAACCGCAGTGACAAAGGATGACCTGCTCCCACCTGGGCAACTGACGCATGATGGCGCTTGCACCTTCCAACTTGTTTAGTGTTCCTTGTGTGACAGAGATAGTGACAAGGCGATTCCTACATTTGGAAAACTGTTAAAAGCTGGCTTCCCGCCAAGGTAAACCTGGCTGGAACATTTCTGAGGTTGTTTGGACAAGCCAGTGCTCATGCTGTAACCTGTTGGGGTTTCAGCATCTCAGAGCGGCTGCGCATGCCGCGGCCTTACAGCTAAAACGCACCATGCATGCTGGCCTGCACAACCTGCAAGGCAGGTGGACCTAGGTGCCTGGCAGCCTCATCACCAAGCCCAATCAAGCTAGAGTCCATGGAGGTGGCCACCACACCACAGCTTGCAGTGGTCCTCATGAGGGATCACCCAGCTCAGGTGGTGATCACCCAGCTCAGCAGCTGATCCAGCGGAGCTTGCGCACCTCTGAATACAAAGCTGCCCACAAGGTGCCAGCTTATCAGCAGCAGGACAGCCAGGCGGCACAGGTGCATGTCTGGAAGCAAACTCTGTCCGGGTGGCTGCCATATATGCGGGTGGGCGCCAGTGTGCACATGTGCACCAGTGTGCACGTGCTGCAACGTTCTAGGCTGATATTACTGGTCATTGGTGCTACATCCTAAGCCTTGGACGTATGGCCATCATGCATTTACCCAAGGGAGGTCTGTGCACTTATGAATGGATATGATGCATGATTGGCACGCAGCTTGTAGGAACCAAGCGTAAATGTCACTCAACTTGTAACTGCATCGGCCTTCTGCAAGCTGGTGGGTCTTCATGCTTCCCTCGCCATCTGTCTTGGGCGCATGCAATGGGGTGCAATGCTGGGCTACACTAAGGAGAGCGGCAAAGATAGTGGCTACAAAAAGCTGGTAATTCCTTGTGTGGGTTGTAAATCAAGGGCAAACAGAAGCAGGGCAGTTGAGGTGTACCCCAGGAAACATCAATTCGTTGATCAGTCTAACTTCGTAGTAGACAAGCTAAGATAAGGTGAAGTTAACTTCTCACAAAGTCGTCAGTGAACGGAGGTCTCGGTGCATGTCAGTGGTGAGTGAGTGTGCCATACCAAGGTCAGCAAATCTGATCAGAAGCTTCGTGAGATGCATGCCACCTGGGACCCGGACCCAATAGGAGCCATGTTGTAAGGTGCAAGAAACACTACATAGCAGACGTGGGCCGTCTCACATTAATGCTTAACGGAGCAATATTGCTCCGTTAAGCATTGAAAGCAATCCTGTCGCTGGGGCAGCGCAGAAAGGCGTCCTCGAATCCAGACTGGGCCCAGACGCGGGGCTTGCATTTGGACAATGGTCCATCTGTGATGCATGATGAGTCAAGGAACCAGTAGCCTATTGCTTTGAGACCAGCAATTTTGGGCTCAGCACCAGTGGCACATATGACGTGGAAGTAGGCAAAGCTGAACCCCCGCTGGCAGGGGTCCACCAGGGTCAGCTTGTCAGGCTCATTGCCGGCACACCAAGACCCAAAGAGCTCCTGGTAAGCGCTGGGGGTGCGCCGCAAGAGGGCCTTTGGGCGGCGACGGGTGCCAGAAGTTGCTGTTTCGTTTCTGGCTGCTAGTGCAGCTGCACACTCGCTCCAGGCATCGCAGGTGTCATAAGCCTCAAGCACCAAGCGGGACAGGCCGTCCTGGTCATGGAAGCCAAGGGCAATGCTGGGGTGCATCACTGACACCCAGTGCTGGAAGAGAAGACGGCCCGCTGGTGTGGGCAGCACAAAATAATTGCCGCCATTGACTGGGAGCTCAGCCATGAACACGCCGGTGACGCCGCTTTGCTTCATGAAGGCCCCAAAGGAGGCGTAGAGATCTACAGGGTTAGGGTCTGGTGGAGTTAGCAGGGCGGCTCGAATAGTTTACAGTGACTTCAGCATCATTACAAGTACGTGATGCACGTTGGTGTGCACGGATATGGCCACAACTTCAATGAGGTTAATATGGCAGAATGACCTGCAATGCACGCCAGGTCACACACGCAAGGAGGCAGAACTTCATAGAGGTGGTGATCATGGGCACCCACGTGAGGCCGCCCAGCACTTACCGAAAGGGCTATAGGCAATGTCGACATCAGTGTGGTGCACGGCGTAGCCCCTGTCAAGCACTTTTGAGGTGACCAGGGGGCGGAACCACCTGCACCATACTAGTCAGACGTTGCCGTTCCGCATCATACATGTTATGCAGAAAGCAAGTCGCCATGGCAACTCTCCAATGCTTTTAACAAGTATATAACAGCAGCAGAGTGGATTGCGGCATTCCACAAGTACCCAGTGGGCATCAGCTCACATGATTTGGGTATATGACTGCGACTGAAAGAGGGCCTCCTGATGGTCATCGCCGATGGGGTTGGGCAGGTATTTGGCAGCATTGTAGCAAGGTAAGTTCATTTGAAGGCAGGCATCAAGGCTCTTTTTATCCCAGACAAGCACGATGTAGCTGCTCACCCCTGCAGAAGGTGAGAAATAACACACCTTGCAAACGCCCGGAGGGTGGCATCCCATAACACATCACAAGTGCCCGGCAGGCGGCCTGCCTGCCCTTCGATACAACGAAGGCGACACAATGTGTTGTCAAACAGCAATTAGAGCATGCAGCTTGAGTGCTTCATCGAAAGACCCCTTGCTGCCCTCCGTCCCATAAAAGGTACCTGCAAACTTGACGAGTGAGTAGATGCAGTTCATGAGCATGACTCGGTGGTGGTGGTTGAAAAATATCATTGTGACTGCCGGGAAGCCATGCACGGTTTTGTTGGCTTGGGCGTGCAGAAGCCCGTCTAGGTCATTCTCCAGGCCCGAGTAGGGCAGTTTGGTGCCGCGCGGCAGCAGCCAGGGTGTATGCGCCACTGCACCCAGCAACATGCGGTTGGAGGCTGACAAGCTGCCACCCACCATTGCATTATATACCTCTTTTTCAGGCTTCATTGCAGCAGGTGAATGGTGGCAGTCAGCTGGCAACGAGGAACAACTTGAAGAGCCAGGCACACATTGCCGCATGGTTCCTAGATGCCTTGCCTCTGCCTTGCGAAAAACTGCATCGACACTAGCTTCATAAAGCTAGTGCTAGCTTTATGAAGCGACTGGAAGCGGCACCACAACGCACCTGGCGGCACAATGCTGAATTCCTCTGCCAGGATTCGAGAACGCCGTGTGCGGCTCTCATTCAAGTGGGCTGTGTTCCACAAGCTGAAGCTAACAACTGCAAGCACCACCAAGGCTGCAAAGCCAGCGAACCGGCAGAGGCTCCTGCGTTGGCCTGGAGCTGCCATGCCAGCCCTGCAGACAGAAGTTCAATCTATTATGGTGCAGCTTAAAAGGCCAGTAATTACTGGCCTTTCTGGCAACCAACCAGCTACAGCTGCGTTGCTCGCACCTTGGTGGCGGGCGCATAAGGCCTACACTTTGCCAACTACGACTCCTGGCCAGCACACTCCATGGAGGCGAGGCCCCTATGAAAGGCACATAGCAGCCAAGTGGGTTTCTTAATATTCTGGCGGGAAGCATGGCATTGACCTGTAAGTCGGAAATCTTCCAGAGGATTCCCGATTTCGCACACAACGCTGCCAGAAGCCCGCAGGCTGGGAGGTGCAGCCGCCATGCGTCAGTCGCCCAGGTGCGAGGGCAACGATTTTAGTGTCAGGCAACTCCTACAACCCTGTTGCCACCTTGCCAAAAGTGGTTGGACTGCACTTGCAGGTCAAGCCAACGCAGGCGCTTCGGCCTCATAGCCTGCGTTGCAGCCTTGGTGGGACTTGCTGTGGTAAGCTGCAGCTTTCTGGACCTGGCCCATTTGAGTTCCCGCAGCAGGCAGCGACCTCGCATCCTGGTAGAGGACGTGCGCCAAGGTGGGGTTCGCTGCTGCTTTGTAACTATGGAGTGCGTACTTCGAAGTGATGTTGTATGTACCCAAGGGTCCGGAGCGCCTCTGTCTGCAGGCATTTCCTCCATGTGTGTAACGCCAGTGCAATTTCAAGGTGCCAACCGTCTGGTTGCCTTCGCCCTTGCTGGTGCAGTTGCAAGGGACCCCATACAGTTACTCTATGAGGCACTGGGGGCCGGCAGCTTGTCAGCCAACAACTCAGCGGTGCTGAGTGCCTTGGCACACGTGCCCTGGCTGCTGCCGCCTAAAACGAAGTTGCCCTACTCCGGCATGGAGAATGACTTGGACGGGCTGCTGCGCACCCAGGCCAATCAAGCTGTGCAGGGGTTCCCAGCCGTCACAATGATCTTTTTCAACCACCACCACCGGACCATGCTTATGAACTGCATTTACTCCCTCGTCAAGTTTGCAGGTGAGTGCATGCGCACACCCTAGAGGTTTGGAAGGGACCATCCCAATAGTTTCATGGCCACGTTGCAGCCCCCGCTCAGAAATGTAGGTTTGGTTTTCCAGCCATTGATAGACTTGTTATTGCGCATCTAGCAGTGGAGCAATACCTGTGGCTGACTGCGCAGAAAAGAGGGTAACTGGCCTATACTTTCCTGACACACCTGTTTGTAGGCGTACGCAGCTACATTGTTCTTACCTGGGACGAGAGGAGCCTTGATGCCTGCCTTCAAATGAACCTCCCCTGCTATAACACGTCCTCCCTGCTGCCCATCAAGATTGAAAGCCATCGTGAAGCGCTCTTCCAGACACAGTCATACAACCAGATTGTGTGAGTCATGCAGGGCAATGGTGCTTGTGTGCTGCATGTTGCTGGGCAGGCACGGTGTTGTGTGCAATCCCCGTAAACAGCCAATGTCTGCCAAAATGGTATTAGATGCTGGGTCTCTGACAACCGCAGACCCGTCCGGGGTCCGTAAACGGCGGGGAGCGTCATATGTGGAGGTGCAGGTGGTTCCGGCCCCGTGTTGTCTACAAAGTGCTTGAGAAGGGCTACGCAGTGCACCTCACGGATGTTGACATCGCATACAGTCCCTTCGGTGAGTGCTGGTCATGTACCACATTCCATCCAGGCGATCACCACATTCAATAAGAGGTTCTCTGGGAGACCACGCGCACGACAGGCGTGTGCGCTGTTGTCCAACGTCAGTGCATGAGCTAGGGGAAGTTGGCTGGCACGTGTCACCCTCGACATGCTTGGGCAAAACCTCTGCATTGCCCAGGAGCACGCCATTTCTAGGGGCATACTGTGTTCAGCCTAGGCATGCCACTCTGCCGGCACTCCTGTAAATCGCTGGAGACTTCCAAAAGCAATTGACAAAGCCAACAGTGCAGTGGTGCCCCTGTCAAATCATGCATGCAGATCTATATTCGTCCTTCGGGGCTTACGTCAACCACACCGGCATCACTGGTGTCTTCATGGCGGAGCTCCCAGTCAACAGCGGCAACTACTTGTTGCTGCCCACTCCAGCCGCCCACCTGCTGTTCCAGCGCTGGCTGTCCATGATGGATCCCAGCATTGCCCTGGGGTTCCATGACCAGGACAGCCTGTCCCGCCTGGTGATGGCAGTGTACGACACGTGTGACACCTGGAGCGACTGCGCTGTGAAGCTGGCAGCTAGAAACCAAAGCACAGCACCCGGTGCCCAAGAACCTCCCAAGGCTCTCTTGCGGCGCACGCCCAGTGCCTTCCAGGAGCTCTTTGGGTCCTGGTGCGCTGGTGGCCAGCCTGAGAGGCTGTCGCGTGTGGATCCCTGCCAGCCAGGCTTTAGCCATGCCTACTTCCATGTCATCTGTGTTACTGGAGCTAAGCGGAAGGCTGCGGGGCTCAAGGGGATTGGGTACTGGTTCCTTGAAGCAGCATGTTCTGCACATGGACCCCTGTCCAACTGCAAGCCCCTGGCCTGGAGCCGGCCACAGGTGGAGGATGCCTTCCTGCGATGCCCAAACAGCAGGTTGGCCTTCAACGCACACTATTCTTTTTGGGAATCAGGTCTCATGTGATATCCAGCGAGGACGCAAGTTTAGTTCTAAGTATATGGGTAGGGGATTCGGAATGGCTACGGGTGACGCTCCTGCCTATGGTCTCCCCAAGTAATGATTATTATTTAGGCAATGCAACCTGCAGTCCTCCCCATTTTCCCTTCTTTTCTCTTTGTTTCTGTACCCATATATTGCATGCCAGCAGCACTGGCGCTTCTTGCCGTAGGTCATGCTTTCCAGTGGCAAATTTTTTCACATTGTCCGCACATGGCAATTGCTGCCAGTGCTGCACTCTCATGTGGGCCTCTTCATGTGCTGCTGCTGGTCCTACGCTTGTCACCCACTTGCATCATGGTAGTTGCAGCTCATGTGCAGACCGTGGTCTTGCGCATGTTCTCTCTCCCTGCTGTGGCCATCACTTGATCCCAACCGGTGGAATGGACTTCAGTATAACTTGGGGTATGTAGCCATTATCACATTAGCAACATGATCGTGTAAAACACACAAAAAATTGAACTTTGAAGTGAAGTATTTACCCACAACCTGGGTGGACTTAGAACTAAGCCAAGAGCTGGGCAGGTTTCCTGCTGGCCGTTGCTCGTCACCCACGGGCATTGCAATGCATATGGATTTATGTACAGTGGAGGCTGGAACCGAAACAGCAACCTGAGCTTACTGCCCATGGCCAGCACATGTCATGGATTGTGGAGCCCCGAGCAGAGTCACGGGCCAGTGCACATGTGATAAATGACATCCCAACTTGTGAGGGTGAATACGTGATGATGGAGGTTGGGCAGGGGCTTGGACGTCAGAGCTGACGGTTGACACTGTTCTGGTAGAAGGTGTGACCAGGCTTACACCTTGCAAAAACGTATAGTGTTTATGGCATGCTCGTCAGCTTTCTATCAATAGTGCATGGATATCACAAGACCGGGCAAATAGTGTCAGAAAAAGACACTAGGTAGGTAGTCAATAAATGCGTGTGTGGAATCACGTTGGTGCAGCAAGGCTGATTTACTGCGAAGAGGAGTTTAGGCAAAAAGCATTGCATATCAGTATGAACACATCAAAGCTCAGAAGCTTCAAGAGAGTTCTCTTCTCAGTGCTGCTGGCGCGGCGGGATGTCACTGTCCTCAAAGATCTTAAGCTGCAGCCCACAGCTGTGCTTCTCCTGGAGCTCCTCCGAGCGCTTCTGCGGGTCCAGGAAGGCGTGCCAGTAGCGCTCCACCAGGTGGTCCCCACCCGCCCAGCCCCCTTTGGCGTGGAACTGCGGGTAGCGGTAGCTGTTGGTGATCAGCTCCCACACCAGCACCCACCAGTCGCGGGGCCGGGAGTGAATGGCGGCGCGAGTGGTGGCAAAGATGCCATTGGCATAGACCACATGGGGCTCCTCCCGTGGGATGCCCATGGCCGTCAGCATTTCGTTGGCGATGGGTCGCAGCAGCTTGTTGGTGCTGAAGTTGCGGTCAATGAGCTTGGTGTTCGACAGGGCTGCACAAAAAGAAAGGAGCGGGGGTCAGCTTTTTTTAAGCAGTGCTGTGGTTGATGACAGTGTACATGCATGGGAAGCAGCATGGTTGGGAGCCATGGAGCGTCAGGCCTTGTTGAGCGGGCGCATGCGATCCAAGGTATATTCTGCCTGGTGCCATGGGCATGCAGCCCAGCACCATCTCCAGCTCAAACTGGACCCATAAGTGAATGGCACCCATGTGTGAACCGCCCAGCACCACAGCAGTGAAGTGGAGGTTAAGCCTGCTCACCTATGTATGCAGGCTTGTGCTGCAGGGCGTAGCGGACAAGGCAGGCCATCCTCTCCATGCCACCCACATGGTGCAGCGGGTCTCCCTGCAGACATGGGCAGCATGGAGGAGTTTCTGCTTTGGAGGCCCCATCCAGCCTACTCAAGTCACTACCTTGCATGCAGCATTATCTACCTCCTTTGGGCTGCCTGCGACTTTGACAGGGCAGAAACACCATGCAATGGCCAGCTGCAATACAACAGCTACTCATGCAAGCCGGTCGACCTCATGCATGCCCCTTGCGTACGATTTGCTGAAGCCATGCATCGCTACCTCTCCTCATTATGCAGCCCTCCTACCTGGGAGAAAATGAGCACACTGGGTAGCTGGTCGTAGCGCCGGATGATGTGGAACAGGTAGGGAAGGCCCTCTCCCGCCATCTGGAGTGGCAGGGCATCAGGCCCTTGGAACTCCGCCTTGTTGTAAATGAACTGCGGGTAGAAAGGCGAGCAGGGCACATAACTGTTGACAGCGGCAGTGGTGAAAAAGCTACTTGGAAGCTCAATGTGCTTGCAAGGCAATAGGGCAAAGCCTAGCAGCCGCGCCTGTGACCTTTCCACAAGCCGCGCTTAATCCAGCAGCAGGGACAAGCCCAACAAGCGCATGCCGTGCCTACTGTCACTAGGAATTGGATACCATTTCCAAGGGTACTGCGCCCCGACCAATGTAACTCCCCACCTGGCGCATAAGGGGTAGGGCAGTGTCGTTGGCCCAAGACAGATCTTCACCACGTCCTTGTGCAATGATGATCTCGGCATCAACCACTGGCTTGGCAGAGCGTAGCTGCCCATTGTCACCCGCTAGAGCCAGGCGCACCTGCAGGGGTTCGCAGCAACCAGAGCATCTCGGGTTGGAAATCCCATACACCCGTAAGCATGGCATACACCCAGCATACACCCATGAGCACAGCGTGCATAGCCTGAAGACTACTAGACGCTGTGCACCGGTCTTGCTATATAGCCACACTGCAGCAAACAGGAGCATCCTTGACTGTGGCCAGTACCATCTCTCAAGCTTGAGATATGGTGACTTAAGGGCCCCTGGGACTGATGAGAATTTAAAGTGACACAAGTTGAAGGTTGTGGCCATGCTTCAAAGGCCCACTATCAGCCTGTATCTGGGGTGGTACCCAAAAGCTGTATGCAACTGAGTTGTCAACCATTCAGTGAAGGAGACAAGTGGCTTGCTGCACTCAGCTTCCATCAACAAACCTGCTCGCTGATGGCTTTTGCAAAGCTGGCCTTGGCTTCAAACTTGAGGGCAAGTTTAGCAAGGCACGTGTTGGCAATGGCATGACGCAGGTCATGCGGCCGGCCAGGGGCGGTGGCGCGACTGGTGGACACCATTGACGCCAACTGGTTGATAGTGAAGCCGGTGCCGGTGCCGGCATTGATAGTCATGCCACGCACATCGCTCTGGTAGCCCATGACCAGGGCGCGTGCAGCATCTTGCACATGCAGGAAGTCTCGGCTCTGCTCTCCATCACCATCTACAAGCAGCGACTCGCCCTGCAGTAATGAGCAGCAAAGCGGGCAGCAGCGTCTGCAGTGCATATATATGGTGAGCAAGGTGCAGGGCCATTTCCGCAGCAAATTCCGCTGGAGCGGGCTCTCTTGCTACCAATCTTCACCCGAGCGATGCCTACTGTAAGCATGCACCTCGGAGACCCAAGACAGTACATGTCTGAGATGTAATGGGGCGGCCGTACACACGCGCAACACAACTAAGCCCAAAGCGATCCATATGGAATGCCAAGTTCTAATCAAGCATACGGAAAACTACTGCAAGTACGGCACCACGTGTTCTGGTGTCAATGGCACTTAGCGACCAGGGACATCCCCGCACCTTGGCAAGCATGTCCATGAAGCGACCGATCACGCCAGCTTGGGGGCCAGTGGTTGGCTGACGGGCCCCGTAAACGCTGAACAGCCGAATAGACAAAGTTGACAACTTGTAGAAATCGTTGAACTCCTGCAGGGCATGTGGGCAGTTTAGTGCATTGACTTTCAGTGCACGCCAGAGGACTCCGCTGGTTGAGGCAGGACCCTGTCCCATACTTGATGAAGGCAAGCAATCGCAGGGCATGGCAAGCGATGAGCTGTCTGGCTGCATGCTCAGGTGCATGTGGAAGGTGTACCAGGTGTACTTCAACAAATGAACCCCAACAGGGTTACATACCTTCATGAGAATCTCCCCCTGGTACTTGCTGGACGCGTAAGGAGAGCGGGAGATATCAGGCATCTGGGACTCCACGTTGGGTATCGCCCCATTGCCGTATGCGGTTGAGGAAGCTGCATAGATCACCTTCTTCACCTTCCCGCTAGCCAGGGCAGCTTGCAGCACATTGTGGGTGCCCTGGACGTTGCTCTCCTGCGGTTGGGAAAAGATATGTGGTGAAACCGCTGTGCCACCACTGCACGGAGACATCCCTGGGGCTCGTGACTAGCATGCTGGTCTGCGGCTGGGGTGCTCTGCGGCATGCAAACGTGGACTGCCATAGCATTGGGGACAGCACATACATTGCATGTGCTTGCTCAGAGGGCGCTTCCGCACCCTCATGCAACCTCAGAGCTTGCGTCTTCTCACGATACCTACTCCAAGCCTGCAGCCTGCAAACCAGACACCTCACCTGGCAGATGCGTGCCATGTTAGCGTCGAGAATAGCAGGCGCTTGGTCGTGCGCAGCTGCCAAGTGGAACACGCCGACAACCCCGCCGCGCATGGCTCTTTGGCAGTCCTCAGGGCGGGTGACGTCGCCAAACATGAACTCCAGCCGTGGGTAGGAAGCGTCCAAGTATGAAGTGCTGCCTGCAAGCGTGAAAGTGGCAGGAGGAAGCATGCATGGGTAGGTAATGGGTCCTAAGCACTGCTGGACATGAAACAAAAGGGAGCTAGGATCAATCGACAGGCATGGCACAGCTGGACATCGTGGCTGGCCCTTGATCCCAACACCTTGATTCCCTGCAAACCCTTTGGCCAGGCTTTGTTGCCGCACCTGTTTGTAAGTTATCCAACACTCGCACCCGGTAGCCAAGGTCTAACAGCAGCTTGACTAGGGTGCTGCCAATGAAGCCTGCATGCGCGCATGGTAGGAAAATCGCCTATAGCGTGTGCTTGCACATAGCGGCTGAGCATGACCTGTGGCATCAGGAGCACCTGCAAAAGAGGGCCAGCCGGTCAGCTCACCTGCGCCGCCTGTGACAAGCACCAGGTCTGCGCTCTCTACCGTTGCTGGCTCTTCAGTGGGGTGAAACCAAGTGCAAGGGTCAATTCCAGGCCCCCCAGCCTGCAAAGCCCGAGCTAGGCTCTCAGCACGCAAGGCTGGGTCCTCTGAGGGCATCTCTGCAGAGCTGTCGCCAGGTCCACTCCCAGCCACACTGTGTCGGCCCCTTTCCAGGGCGATGAACACAAGTGCGCCTACAACCAAGGCTGCCGCAGCAGCTGCGCTTGGCCTCCTGGAGGGGACCCTTGGGCTGCGCATGATGCTGGCTAACGGGTAGCGGAAAGCGTTGGCAGCGAGAGTGACGAGGAACACAAATAGCCCTGGAAGTGCTTTCCCGCCACTTTCGAAAATGCAGCATGCCAACATAACAGGTGGTGACAAATTCTATAGCTACTGGGACACTGTCTCACCTGGCAGACCATGGCTGCCACACCTTACAATAAGTGTTACATTAAAATGCAGCATTTCTTGCAGCCCCAACGCATGCGCAGCCTGCCTCAAGCCTGCCACATATGCGACATGTCTGACAGCATGCACGGTCTCAGACAATGCAATGGGCAATGCAAAAGTAGGGGGAGTGGGTCTCCAAGCAATGGCTCATTCATAGGCCCAGCAGCAGCCAAAGCAGCCCAGGATGGCAGCTTAATAGCTATGCACCTCCTCATACTGGTCTTTGACGTTGCACTGATGGCCAGCTCAGCAGAGGGCTGCAATAGAACCTCAGGGCTTCGGTAGCTGGTGTTGTGCTGGGGCCACTATCATCAAGAGCAAGATAAACCTCATACGGTTGCGCAGCAGCATTGAGGCTGTGGGCCCTCCAACCAGTGTGCGACATGTTAACCTGAGCCACATGTGAGGTGGGCTGGCAGTCGTGCTTTTTTAACCCTCCCTGCAGGCGGTTGGCAGTCCCTGCAGGCTCCGCCGCTGCAAGAGGCAGCGGCCAATGCTGCTTAGGATGGTAGCAACTGGCCAGGCAGCAACAGGGGCGTGCCCATCCACAACAGGACAGCCAAGCAGCAGCACCAGGAACAACAACGGAGGAGCAGCAGGCCGCCCCCTTGCCCCCACAGAAAGCAAGTCGGAAGGTTCCAGGAGCCCGTGTCCTGATGGTGGCCAGACAGTGTCACGATACAACCGGTACATTATGTGATTTACTTGTTGGATTACTCAGGGACTCACTGCAAAAGGCTAAGTGGTGGTACACTGCAGGCTGCTGCTGCGTCTTGTGCACAACCAGCCTAAACCTGCCCGCCATCAACTTTCAAGTCATCACCTAGGCTAATTGGGCCTTATGGGGGACACGAGCATGCGTTTTTGATGAGAGCAAGTGAAGGGGTCTGGGCTCTGCCACGGTGATCATCAAGGTTAGCCACCAGGATCCCCACTTAGACGCCCCATGTGAGGTCATACTTCCCTGTTTCTGAGTTTCTTGCTGCAAGGGCTTATATAGAGCCCGGGGGGGACAGTAGAGACTCGCGACGACAGCCCCAAGGGGCGCCTTGAGTACCCGCCAGCGCCCTCCAGCTAACCCGAGGTCTGCCCACCAAACCCTCTTTCCCAGTCTCACCAGGTAAACCAGCTCGTTTGCGTATTCTTGTGTCGAGCGTTGCTTCGATGCAGTTGTAGCCATCCTAACTAGACAGTGGTGAGGTGCCAAGCAGGAGCGTAGCCCACCTTCTTCTTGCGACAACATACGAGGGATCTCTGCTAGGTCTACAAGCGCTGTAGAGGGGACTCCTTTTTGGCCTCGCGGCAGGAAGCCCCCCATCCAACCCGCGGCCATCAAGCAGCCTTGCAGCGCTCGGCAGTCCCCAACAGCACGTATTGCAAAGAATCCAATACTCCGAGGGATAGCCAGCTCCTGCAGAGGGATACCGTGGGATGGCCAGCCCCCTGCTCCACTATGGGCTGCCGCCCCTGCCCTCCCTGCCCTGTCCAGAGATGAAGGGGCCTACACCCTGGAGCAACTGGGTCATCAGAGGCCGCATCCTCGCAGGTAAGGTGGCTTTATGCATATCCCAGGTTCCTTCCTGACTTCCATGGCAAGACCTGCAGGGCCCCTGATCTCCAGGGCACAAGTTGCACACTATCCTTGTTAACACCTCCCCCCGATACAAGCGCAGGTGCCTACCCTGCCAGCCTAGATGATTTCGAAACAGATCACATCCTGACGACGCTCCTGGAGCTGGGTGTGAACACCTTTGTTTGCCTGCAAGCCGAGTTTGCGCTGCACACGCCAGAGACCTCCTGGCGCACTGGCCACGGCCTGCGGCCATACATCAAGGACGCGCAGCGCCTCCTCATACGGGCGAGGGAGACGCAGAGCACCCGCATCAAGCAGGTATGGGGGCACTATGTTTGGTATTAGCACCGGGGCACGTATTTGCGGTTGGCAAGGTGGTGGGGTGATGACGTGGCGGCAAGGGTGTTGGCAGCGGGGGCGGGTGCTTCTTCCTCCCAGTCCATTCCACCTGGACGCGACAGTAAAATACCAACGTCAACCGTAACAGGCAGCAGATGCCTCATGCACCGGTGGACCCGGTTCATGCAGGTTGCCTGCATGTTGCCGCGCTGGTCCCGTTCACACCTTTCTACGAGGTGTTCTGCTGCTGCACGGCATGTGGGACTCCCTGCACCGCCAGAACAAGCCCATTTGCCAAACTCAAACCTAAGCAAGATTTATCCCTTACTTCTCACACCACAGTCGCCCTGTGCTGGTGCAGGACAAGCTGGACTTCCTTCACCTGCCCATCATTGACGGCAGCGTGACGTCTGACACAGCTCTCAGCCGCCTGGCCGATGACTGCAACATGCGTGTGCTGAGGGGTAAGCCAGCACTGATCGCTCCCCTGGAGGGGGAGCCGACGGGTGCACTGAAGCTCAACTATTTGTTATTGCTGTGCACCTTGTTCCTCAGCACGACGAGGAGGCTTTATAGAGTCACTGGTCAAGAGTGGCAATATCGCCAAAACGCTACTGCGGCAAATCTCAATTGAGCAGCTGGGACATTCACCGGCGGAGCACACAGGCCCGCAAACCTAGATGCATCTTGGAGGGAATGCAGTTGCAATGTACTTTCTCTGTCTGATCACTGTAGGAGAGCGCCTGTACATCCACTGCTGGGGCGGGCACGGGCGTACGGGCACCCTGGTGGCTACCATGCTGGGCCGGCTGTACAGCCTGTCCTGCAGCAACGCGCTGCGGTACACACAGGTGAAGTCCTTCGGCACTGGGAGGGCCTTGGGTTTCTACCGCCTGTCCTGCAACACTGCCCTGCTCCAGGTGGAGGAATGTACAGCAAGCACGACACAACTGGGGCTTGAGCAGTGGCAGTGCTAAGCAGGTTTAGAGGAGGCTGCTTATGCTGTCAATCAATCTGTTGCAGGCCTTCCACGACAGCCGCAAGTACCCGCAGGGTGTGAGGTCCCCCCAGACCCAGCCCCAGGTGGCTCAGGTAAGTGGATCTCGTTGTATAACGAACGCCAAACCTTATCCCAACCTATATAGTAAGGCAGCCAACACATCCACAGGGTCGGCGTCCGAATGGTAACAACTTCCCATTCGCTGCATGCCCTCAGCTGGCTCCAGAGGCACCTGACTTTCTTGTTTGCAGCCCAGTAGGAATCCCTTGTGTTTTTAGAGTCGGGCTGCTGGCCCAGAGGCCGAGTCTGGGTTATTTCCTTCGTCCACACTCCCCTCGGAGCACTTTTGGCTGGCTTGTGACCCACCCAAGCACCCCCTGCAGGTGCGGCGGCTGCTGCCAGACCCTCCCAGCCTACGGGGCGTTTCCTACCCACAGCCCACCACCCCGCTGACGGACGAGATCGTGCGGCCCTCGTCCACGCCCCCCTCCCCCAAGACTGTGGTGGTGGGAGCAGAGCACAAGCAACAGGTTGGGCGTGCTGTGGCTGATCCTGATGTGCCATGCTGACCGGGCCAGCTGCTGATGCCTTAGGCGGCAGGCCCCCAGTGGCTTGCGGCAGGGGTTGCAAGAGGGAGCTATACAGGCACCGCACCGCAAGTGGCAGCGTGCTGGCACATGTGTTTGTAGGTACCTTGGGGTCTATGAGGGGTTCGCTATCAAAACCGCCGCATGCCCTTGCATGCAGCCCATCAACCAGCAACGCAAGGAGGCTATCCGTGCCAAGCAGTCCCAGGCAGCGGCACAAGCCCTGCTTAGCCCCACGATGGGTGGTAGGGCGGAGGACAGCAGTCTCGCAGAGGCCATGCTTCGCGCCTCCCTGGCTGATGCCACAGGCAGCAACGCCGTAGGAGCGGGGCTGGGGAGGGGCGCAACCACGCCCAGCACGCCCAACACTCCCAGCGGGAAGGCAGTCACCCCCCAGAAAGGTGCGGAGCTGCCGCTGCGGCCTGCCACGGCGGGAGATGCCCAAGACCGCGGCAGCAGGGGCACGGCGCAGCCCCGGCCGCTGACAGGATCTGTCACCGCAGCATCTGCTGCCGACGCAACTCAGCGCCAGGCTGGGTACCTGCAGCAGTTCATGCAGCAGCGGCAGATGCCGCAGGCGGGCCAGAATGGCGGCGGCGCCACCGGCAAGGCCAGCCCGCTCATTCCGGCAGTGGCCCCCTCGGCTGGCTCGGCAGGCAACATCCACGCAGTGACGGCCTCCAAGCTGGGTGCCAAGCTCGGCAGCGCCGGCAGTGGGGGCAACGTGGTCAACATGACTGCCAGCAGCGGGGCGGCTGCCATGGTGGGAAGGGCAGCGGTGCCGTATACTGACCAGGACGAGGAGGGGGGTGTCTCTGAGCAGCTGCGCCCCAGCAAGATCATGGTAAGGACTGGCGGAGGCAAATGGGTAGTGGTTTCATGGGGTCGCAGCATCGCTACATCCGTGTCCAGGAGCGTCCACTGATGATTTTGTCACCAACGGCCGGCTAGAACCCGGTGGTACAACTTGTATGGGGGACAGGAGGTATGTCTAGCAGGTGGCAGTCTGTCGGGGCTGTTTTCTATTCTACTTTTTGGTGGCGACCCGAGGCTTCCCGTGGCCAGTGTGGCTGCACACCCTGCCCTGAGCTCATGGCTTCAGACCTTGTTGGGTGCCACCATGCTTGTGCGCTGCATGCAGGTCACCGTGCCCAACACCCCCAACATGGCCAAAGTGGAGCCGGCAGTGTCGAGCAGCACCGGAAGCCGGAGTGACAGCCGCATTGGCAGCGTGATGAGCTTCATCAATTCTAGGTACGAGAGTCCTGATGCTTGGTGAGGATGCGGACGGGACGTCTGTAGGGGCGAGATTGAGAGTGCCTAGCCTGTCGCTGTTTCTATGAGACTGGATGCCCCTGGGGACCACTCTGGCATGTGGAGTGAGATCTTTGACGTGTGAAAGATACCTGAAGGTGCCTGCACTTAACACTCAAGGCCTGGAACATGCTGCATGCAGGCTTCGGTAGGCAGGCGTGTATTTCTAGCAGACTCTCAGAGTGGTGAGGGAGTGATTCGGACCCTTCAAGACGCAGCTGTAGGACGAACAGCAGGATAGGGGAGATGAGGCAGGCCCTGCTGCGACAAGCCGCTTTGTACTTGATCCATTTCATCATGCAGGTTGTGTGCCTTGTTAGTCAGCGTGGGTCGCTGTTCTTGGTACTCTTGAACATAATGCTTTTCACCATTCTTTCACCATATTCCTGATTTATTGTCAAGGCCATCTATTCACACATTTATTGTTAGCCATCTTGCCATCTTGCTTCTAGTCAGGAACAGAAAGCAAGAGGTGTATCAACACACTGGTGTCACCAACTCATTACACCAATCCGCCATGTAATGGCCAAGCGGTGCTTCTAACTGTGTACCCTGGTGATGTGCACCACGGCTCACCAAAATGACACTCCAACACTCCGTCAAGCCACTATCCGCCATATCGTTGTAATGCATCATTCCCCCCAGTGACAACCAACCCCGCGCGGTAAGGACAACCAACCCCACGCGGTAACATGCATCCAACGAAACAACTTACCACTGCTGCCTGCTACTAGTTAAATGTCGCTGCACGGACCACCCATCTGTATCTGCGTCCTACTAGGCCAACCACAACCATGAGGAGTAGTGGCGCTACCTGCCCACCAGCATGTCGCTGCACATCTGCTGCAGCTGCGTGTTGACCTCGCCCCACTGCTGGGCCGCTTGCAGCGCTCGGGCCAGCTGCTGCCTGAGCCTGCAACAATGAACACGGGTAAGAATGAGTCTCACGCCGCCGATGCACGAAAACAAGAGGGGCATGCCAGGTTGCCTGCGCGGACACTGCTGGGTTTCACTCATGGAGCAGGTTTCTCCTACAGGCGTTTTTTGGGCGTCTACCAGCTGCATGCTGTCAACAAAGCAGTAGATGCCGCCGCATGCTTTTGAAACACTTAGCTCCTCTTGCATGCACGTCAGCAGGGTTGGGGGATCCCGCAGATGCCGTGCATCACAGATGCTACAACAGGTTTTACCCAGCACACCTCTCATTCTCCTCCTGCAGTTCCCGCACTGTCTGGGCTTGTTCTTGCGTCCCCAGCCCACCAGCCGCTCCTCCGCCCCCTGCTGCCGCGTCAGCACCGCTGCCATCACCCCCTGCTGCTCTCCCCGGCTGCTTCAGCGGCGGCTGAGCGGCCGTGCTGGGCCAAGCGTCAGCTACCAGACCACCATCGCCACCATCAGCTGCAGCTGGGGGCTGGCAGCTGCCATCGAGGATTACCAGGCCGCCCTCCCAGGGCTTGAGCACTCCCGGCGTGTTTGCGTACTTGGCAAAGGGTGCCAGCGGCTGGGGCCGCTTGGGGCCCTTCTTGCTGCTGGTGCCCTGGCTGCTGGCAGATGCCGCGTGGCTGCCTCCCACCTGCAAGTGAGCAGTGGCGGTACATTAGTAATCATGTCTCACTGTCTGGGCAGCTGGTTCTCGGGGCTGCTGCGGTACGGTAACTGGCAGCCTCCTACCAGCACATGCCAGGTACTCTTACGCAATTACATTTTGAAGATGTCTGTGACGGGTACTCCTCACGCTGCTGTTGCCCGTCAGCTGGCTGCCCCGAAATGCGTGCCCCCCATCTGCCAGTGGATGCAGGGAGCACAATATACTCGTACAGGCTTCAGCCTTTCATGCTGCCTGAGCAGCTGCCTAACCAGAAGCCAGCTGAGCTCCTTGGCAGGGCCTCGGTGACAACAGAGCTTTACCCAAATTTGAAGGCCCGCCTGTCAGTACCCAGCAGCTCCTTGACAGGCGCTTTGGACGGGACTGCCACGCTTGTTTCCGCTAGAATCATGACATATCAGCCCCAACCGTTACCTGCATGAAGGGCGGCCTGTCAATGACCAGCAGCCCCGTGACTGGCCCCTTGGCTGGGTTCTGCAGCAGCCGCACTTGCTGCCGCGACTGCAGGTCCCACACTCGCACGGACTGGTCCTCAGACCCTGCAAGCACACATAACTTCATAAGACTGGGTGCTATCTGGGAGCTAGCGGTTACCCTCCCATGGTGTAAGTGGCTGTACTGTCAGGTACGACAAATGACTTGGTCATTCGCAACCTACCTGACACCAGGTACCAGGTGGAGCCATTCTCTCAGAAGCCAACCCACATGCAATGACTAAACGATTTTGTCGCACCTGACACCAGGTAGGCTGCGTCCCCGGAGAAGGCAAGGCACGTGACCGGCCTACTGTGGCCCTCCATGGCCACCCAAGGCGCCTCCCCACTGCTGTCATGTGGACCGCTGCTGCCGCCAGCGCCGCTGCTGCCGTCGACCAGGGACAGCTCGTAGATTGTGCCGCTTGCGCTGCCAGCATACAGCGCGTGCTCTCCAGGGTCCAGCGCCACGCTGCAACCAGAAGAGTAAAAGCCTGTCCATGAACTCAAGGCGTGCCACCGCACAAGGGGTTGCCTAGCCATGACAGCCGCAGCTCAGGCTTGCTAAGCTCCCTTCTGCTTGCACCAGAGCAAAGACCAGCATTGGCGGCCCACCGCCACGCCAGCACCCTTGTGTCCACAAAACAATGGTATCACTTCATTGGAATATGTGCTTCAAGCACAGGCATGCCTAGGCAGCCAGCCCAGCATCAAGGCTAGCCTATGTGCTCCTTTTTTGCAGCCATAGCCCTGAGAAAACATATAGTCATTATAATCAAAACCTCCAGATGCCGGCCTTACCCCTGGGTGCAAGCGACGCCGCCTCACCTGTGTATGGCAGCAGGGAAGGCAACCGCCAGCAGCAGCCCGCCCTGCACCAGGCTCCGCACCTTCACGCTGTGATCCAGGCTGGATGAGACCACCACCGCGTTGCCATCGCCGGCACCGACCACCAGCCCCGTCACCGCCAGCGTGTGGTCTGACCACGAGTGGAGGGGCCGCAGGGCGTGGCCGCCTCCCAGCTGGAAGCCACCCCCCAAGCCAGCACTGGCAGCAGGGCCAGCAGCAGCAGGGCCGGCTGCCGCGCCAATGCCATGACTGTGGCCAAAGCCGCCAAAGCTGCTGCTGCCGGCAGAGCTGTCCAGCACTTCTGCTAGCAGCCAGGCGTTGACGAGAGTGTCCTCGCCGCCGCTGACCAGGATGCTGCCGCTGTCATTGAAAGCCAGGACGGTCACTGCCTGCACGCAAGGCAGCGAACCATCGAGAGGATCGGCATGCCATGATCAGCTAGCTCCCTGGACAGTCCAGTTGTGCTGCTTTGGGCAGCTAGCCACAGCTGCTCCTGGGCAACTTTTTGTACTGCTGCTGATTGCTTTTGAAGCAGATATGGTGGGCAGCTGGCCATACATGGGGTGACAACTCCTACCAAGCCTAGAATGACGTGAAGACGCTTCTTAATACCCGTCGCCCTACATCCGCCGCGGTCAAGCTGACAGTTGGTCATCCAGGCCCTACCTTGTAGTGAGCCGGCCAGCTGCGCAGCAGCCTGCCAGACGACACCTCCCAAATGTAGATACTGCCAGAGGTACCGCCAGCTGCACAGTAGAGAGCGTCGGCCGTGGCTGCCACGGCTGTGAGTGGCTCAACTGCAAAGCTGCGCTGGTGCACTTGGTCCTGTGTCCATGGGGGGTGAAAAGTGTGAGTGAGGTAGAGCAGGTTGCTTGAGTGCGAGTCTTGAAGCGGATCGAGGTGAGCCGAAACGACGCACACTCATGCGATGCAGGAGAAGTCAGAGGGGAGTGTAGTTGGTAGTGTGCAAGCAGCTCTGGGCGACCTGGCGTTGGGCGACGCCGGGTCTGCGGCACTGCTGCTTGCTGCCTACAGTACTCTCCTGCTGCGTGAGCGCAACATAATACCCCTTATGCCGTGGTTATCCCTCCAAGGCCACCCCCAGGTGGCCCGCTTCTCAACCAAAAGCGGTGCTTACTTTGTGCCAGGTCCAGAAGTGAAGCGACCCCTTGGACTTCTGGTTGGCAATCAGGTAGTCCCTGCCCAGCAAGCTAAGACCGTTGGCCGGGCTGGCGTTGCCTTTGTAAGACGTCAGCTGTGTGTTGGTGGCGATGTCCCTGCGTGGGCAAGCTCGCACGGGTGAACAAGGAGGTGGGTCTTGCAGGTGACCAGGCATATGCATCCTTGTGCCGAAAGAGTCCTTACCATGCACTAATGTTACCCTCCACGCTGGAAGCCACGAGGAGCACCTGGGGGTTCATGACGACCACTGCATGCAAGCACCGGCACTTTCCGCAGCACTAAAAGATGCAGTGCATTAATATCTAATAAATTTTTCTATGGTTGTTCATTGCTTTTGTGTCGTTAGACATTGGCCAAGGCATGGTATAGGGTTCCTTGGACGGATCCTAAGATTCTAGTTTTATTCATCGAGTGCCTAGACAGCGCCCTTCTTACGCATACGCAAAGGCTGCACTGATCAAGCATTTCATAGCTTATACTCCCGTGGAGCTCGTACTGGGGCTATGCTCCCTCACGACGCAGCGACCCGAATAGCGATCCAGCTGGAACAGGGGGTCAAACTTGATGCACAGCTCCATGTCAAAGCCGGGACTGACAGCGTGGCAGTCCTGATAGTGCACCCCTACGCACTCCTTGGTGGCTCCATGTACGACCCAGTTGTGTCCGAGGTCTTCAGGTGGGGCGCCACCAACAGCAACGCTTTCTAACTCTTGCACACTACTCACCACCCACCCACGCAGTTCAGTCTCAGACCACGCCAAATCGCTGCTTCCAGGCTAGAGGCGACAGTGGGTGCCCTGGTGTTCACTGTTTCGGGTACTGTTGCAAGTACCACTTGCACCGCAGTAATTAAGTTCCCTGGCTGAGAGACTTTAACCCCCACAGGCCAAGGGGTGATAAAGAAGGCGGCACGCGGCACACTGGGGATGGCATGTGATCACAACTGGCCAGCTTCCCTGCTGTGCAGGCAGGCAATAGCCTCACCGGTGTTCTCCTGTGTGCTACGCTATAACCAGCGAGGTGTGGGTCTGAGCAGCGGCCGCAAGGGACTTCGCGGTAAAATTGACGCCGAGGATGTGGGGCCTCTCTGTGACTTCCTCCTCAGCAAGCTGACCGGCAGCAACAGAAGGGTGTTTGTTGTAGGGTAAGCGCTGCAGTCCATATGCTTATGCCATAGACATGCATTTGCAAGCGCCAACGAACATGCTGTAGAGGGACCCTCGAGACTGTATCGTGAATAGCCTCGTTGTACGAATTCCGTGCCACGCTGCTGCAGGTATTCTTTTGGAGCCTGCCTGGCAACAGCTGCTCTGAGTCAGCCTCGAGTCACCGCCTATGCTGGCGTCTCCTTCCCTTTGGGGGGCATGGCAACTGTCCTGCAGCCTCGCAAGCACCTGGCCACCCTCCTAGCTGCCACACACATGCCCCGCCTGCTTGTTTTCGGAAACCAGGTACGCCTCACACTGGCAGAATGGCTTGTAGGGCCAGACTCACTCTTACAAGTCCTCAGCCATCAGTCACTATGGCAGTGTCTGTGAGTGCTAGCAATGTCGGCCGGCCGGAAACATGCGGAGGCTGGTGTTGGCCAGCCACGTCTTGGTGCCTAGTAATGAGGCGCCACAACAGAAGCCTGCTCGTGGGTAAACTCATCAAGGCCTTGATTCCGCATTGCCTTGCAGGACCAGTATGCTAGGCCGGCTGCGATACAGCAGCTGGTGATCCAGCAGGCTGGCAGCTGTTCCCATGAGGGTTGGGTGGAAGCCCGGAAGGAGCAGAAGGCGCAGCACCCGCGGCAGCATGACAAGAGGCAGCAGGAACATGACCAGGGACAGCAGCAAGAGCAGCAGCAAGGGCAGCAGCATGTGCAGCATCCACAGCCGCCGCAGAACTGCTCGATCGCTGGAGCAGCATGCCAGGAAGCACAGGCGGAAGCTGAGGCAGAAGGGCTACAACAGCCGCAGCGGCCACTGCACCAGAGCTTGCAAGAACAGCTGCATGTAGCAGGCTCTGCATGGGAAACCCTGGCAGCTGGCCTGCACGCGCCTCAGCTTGGCCAGATGGCAGGGCCCTCTACCAACACCAATCAAGAAGCAGCGGGTGTAGCGGCAGGGCATCCAGCGCCAGTACAAGGAAACCTGTTGGACCCGAGCTCTAACAGCCCCACACAAAAGCACGACTGGCAAGCTGAGTTTGGCGCAGCACCCCTGCTCCACAGGACTTACGATGGTAACGACCACTTCTGGCTCCAGGACTGCTCCCGCATGGCCGAGGATGTGGTTGGGTGGCTGGAGACTGTTGCGCTCTTGCAGGCAGCTTAGGAGTGGTCGTGTCAGTGGGCCAGTGAGACGTCCACAGCAGTGTGTTGACAGTTGTAGCTGCCTGGGGGACATCCTGTGCTGGAAGCATGCCTGTGGTTGTAAGAGCTATTTCTGCTGAGAGTTGGCTCACCTTGTCTTCCTTCTCCTCGGGACCAACAAGGTGGTTAAGCAGGTCAGCTCCCTGAACCTGCTCGTCGGGTTCCCAGGCAGTTGCGCATTACTGAAGTAGCAACGCCAGCCCGGTGTTTTGCACATGACAACCATGAACCAAGGCTCCCAGCCGTGACCATCCAGACCCTTCATGCAGCCTTTACAATCCAGGTCACCTACTACACTTCGTTTTCTCCAAGGTGGGTTGTGCTTCTTCGAGAGGTTCTTGTCAGCCAGGCCTAGTTCGATTCAATCGCGCGCCATGACTCATTGGACTAAGGCGGCCGCCAGCTGGGAACCTCCTAGGACTGCAAAACTCCGCTCTGCCTTTGCTGATCGGAGTAAAAGCAAGATGTTCAAGCAGGGGTGGACGCTTTTCGTACTCTTCCTGACGATCCGCACAATCAGCGCCTTTCGAAATCCATTGTCTCTAGGTGCTGACCCGTTTGTGCACTTCGACAGCTTGACAGGGAGCTACTTTGTTCTTTTCACTAGGGGCCGCGACATAGCTATATACTCGGTTGCCTCCCTAGATGATTTAGACAGCACTGAGCCAACTAGGTGGGCCTACTCCAAGCCATGGCTGGTCAGCAACAGTGCAATCGAGCTTAGGAACCTTGTACCAGGTCCAATTTTGGATGCAAGAGACAACCACTGATGCAGTGTTTCCCTGTCAGCAGGGTGTGGTGCAATGACCTCAACCACCACGTGAAGACAGACTTGTGGGCACCCGAGCTTCACAGAGTTGGAGCGGACTGGCAAGTGGCCCACCGAACGCCAGCGGCGGCTCAATGAAGCCAAACCTTAGTCTCAGTAAGATCCAGTGTACCGTTGGTGTACGCAGGTACATATATGCCAGCGGCCGTCATTCCTCACTTGACAACTACAGGCTCTTTGCGCTGAAGTCGCTCAATGGGAGCAGCCCTCTAGGCCCTTACACCTGGGCTGGCTGGCTGGCACCAGAGCTGAATGCCATTGATGCATCCTACTTCACCTGGGAAGGGCAAGGCTACTTCCTGTGGAGCCAGTTTGAGGATTTGCCAAACAATGCGCTGCGGCAATGCGTCTGGCTGGTGCCGGCAGCCACGCCAGCCAGGGCTGGCTTCCCTCGTGTGCGGCTGTCCTGCCCACAGGTCTGTATCGCAAGTGTGGACCGCTGTGGAAGTGACTTGAGGAGACTTGAGCTGATATACCTTAACCTGTAAGGTATGACCCAGTGCGTACTGACCACCTGAGCCACCCCATTCGCAACCACTGCAGTACCCCTGGGAGCAGACAGGCCAGGCTGTGAATGAAGGGCCCATTGCCCTCCAGCGCAATGGGAGGCTGTTTATCACCTTCTCCGCTAGCCTCGCTATGACGCCCGACTACTGCATGGGCCTGCTGGAGTACAAGGTGGGTGGAGTGTCGTGACTACTTCACAACCAAGCAGCATCGATATCACCCACAAGCACCCAGAGTGAAATTTTGAGCCATGGTCGCTGCTTGCCAGTGCGTCACCAATGCAGCCCCTGTGTTACTTTGGTCCCTGGTCGCAGCCTAGGCTATCGGATGGAGGCCTCCTGGAGGCCAGGAATTGGTACAAGCGCCCAGAGCCGGTGTTTCAAAGAGTCGACGCGCTTGGCATCTTTGGGCCTGGCCACAACGGCTTCACCCAGCTGGCTGATGGCACCTGGTGAGTTACGTGTGACAGCCATTGACCTGGGGTTTCGAATATTTTGATACTGACTGCAGGCAAGCCCGCTGCCTCTCAAAGCAGTCCAAATGCCGGGCCAAGTCCCATCACTGCTGGCACCTCAGGGTTCTCATCTATCATGCCAAGACGACCACTGGCATCACCTTCTTTGACAGAGTCATCCATGCCAAGACTTATGACTGGCATGTGGACGGGACGCCCAACTTTGGCCAACCAGAAGCACCCGGCTTCCATGGTCAGCTAGGTCCTATCAAGGAGGGCACGCAGTGTCCACCTGTTGAAGACGAGGTCAGGTTCAAGCAGCGGTCTGCACTGGTCGTTGTTGCTGGAACAGTGACTGCAGTGTTGGCAGGGCTGCTTTTCGCCCTACCCATCTCCTAGCCGCACTATGCACTGGTTGCCACATGTGATTCCCCTTATGGTGGCATAAACAGCTTTGCCGGTGTGTGTAACGCTGTTTTCAGATGTTACCAGAAAGTTAGTGAGAGCACAGATCTTTTCACTGTTATGCCACAAGCTGTGCATGCATGGTCGTTGGCAGTCCAAGGTTACTAATCATTAGTCGAGCTCCCCTGAACATATAAGCTGCAAGACGGCTAGACATCATAACATAAAGCAAGAAGAGACATCTTGACAGGATTTGAGCATCATCTATCTCTGGTGCCCATCATCATGGACCAGGACGCAGCAGCAGCAGTGGAGGAGCTCGATCGTGTCCTCACTAGGCTTGCACTAACAGAAGATACAAAGCTGGAGCAGGTAGTAAACCTGGACCTCCCGCCGTCAAAGGCTTGAGGGGTCTTCCATGCCACGGCACCAATGCCCTGTAGCATCAGTGTGTGATCCAGCCTAACCTACGCGGCGCCTTTGGCTTTGCTACCTGTCCCTAAATGGATCCGTTGACGAAACGTGCTGAGGCTTGTGGTGCAGGTGCTAGAACGTCTGCTGCCCATCGTGATTGGCAAGCTCAATGGAGCGCCTGTGGCTGTTCAGAAGAAGGTGGGTCTTGCTAGCATCCATCCTCGCGTATGCCCTTGCTCTTCCATTTGCTCAGTGTCCGGCAGCAGTGGCAAAGCTGGGCTGAGCCTCCCTCCTTGAGACGCATGCCCCAGGCAGACACTGGCTGAGCTTGCACGTACGCTTGAGCGCATACGCTGGCTAGGCTGTGGCCTGGCTAGGCTACAGCCGCGCCTCGCCGATCAATTCTAAACCCTGGCAATACATGTCACACTATGAAGGTTAAAGCCTAGGCTCCATAGCCAAGCCTGTGGGTCCCGGGACTCTGGCCGCTGCTGACAAGAGCAGCAGAACCCCTGCCCCGCATCCTTCATGCAGCACGAGGGTGCCGCTGTGTCGATCCTGGCATGGGTGGGATTGAGAGAGAGCATCCCCTAGACAATCCGATCTAAGTCAACAAAGTGCGTCGAGGCTCTCCCTCTCTCGAAGCTTCCAGATGCCAAACCAGCTGGGCAGCGCTGTCCGGGCGTAACTTGCATCACCCAGGGTGCCTGCCAGCTTGCCGCAATGAATGAATGCAGGTGCTGGAGATCCTAGCCCATGTGAACAAGCGCGTCAAGGCGCTTCCCTCCCTCCAGCTGCCCCTGCATGAGCTGGTGGCGCTGTATGGCTCGCCCCAGGCCGGCCCCATGGCGCGCAACTTTGCGCTGGTGTACATCGAGAACGCGGCCGGCAGGGCCACGGCGCAGGCGCGGTTTGCAGAGGTGGGGAGGGCCGGCAGGGTGCGGTGTGCGAGGGTTGTGAGCTGACCCGGGCGGCAGGGTATGCAGGAATCGTTCTGGGAAGAGGGCCCGGTTGCTGCAGACAGCGCTGCCGGCTAGGTGTTTTGAATGTTGTTTGTGGTGAGGGGGAGGTCGGGTGTGGGTGGGTAGGCTGGGTTGCAGGGCATCGAAGGGCAGAGGGTAATGGGGCGAGGGGCGCCAGATCGAGTTTGTTTTCTATGCCTCTTGTCAGCCATCATCAAGTTCCTCAAGTCATGATGGAAACAGCTATCTGGTGATGAAGATATATATTCCTACCAGCTGTGCTACTTCAATGCCTTGTGCATGACTGTTCTCCATGCCTGCCTTCTGCGCTTGGTGAGATCCCAAGGCCAGTGCCTTGAAATATAGTCATTCATGCTTTACTACATCTCCATGCGTTGATGAACTCTGCTGCATGCACAGTGCAGCTGGATGGAATCCTCAAGGGCCTTGCAAGCCGGCCTGCGGCTCACCAGGAGATCCTATTGCGGATCGCCGCCCTGTGTTTGGAGCAGATGTCACAGCAGGTGTGTGATTGTGTGTACAAACACAGTACACGCATTGTGTGCACAACAACTAGCTGACTGGTTGATTACTAGCTCCAGCTTTCAGGGCTAGCTGCTGGTCTCGAGCTTGGTGACACGCTCTGGATGCTGACAGCAGTTAGTCGCTGCTTGCCCGGGATGCTGTGACCTGAGATGGTTGTAGACTTGGTGCTGGAGATTTCCTGGGCCAGACATGGTCTGTGCAGGGTGGTGCTGGAACCTGCCTGCTTTTGCTTACGCACGCAGCAAGACCGGGGACGCTGTAGTAAGTATTTGACATACCCCAAGCTACAGCACTTGGCTCGACGACCCATGTTGGGTGCAGGGAAATGCCTTCGAATACGGCCAGGAGCAGCAGTTTGCCTCGCGCTACACCTTCCTATCGCCAGCCCCTGACCGCCAGGCCCTGCTCAGCTTTGGTCTCAAGCTGATGCTCTACCAGCCGCCCTTTGTCAGGGGGCCCTCCAGCGCCCTGGCTGCAGCCCAGCAGGCACAGCAGGTGCAGCAGCCCCAGCCCATGGAGGTGGACGGCGGCCCTGCTGGGCCCGCTGTGCCTGCTGGGCTGTCGAGAGCTGATGTGGCGGCGGTGGAGGGCAAGCAAGCTCCGACAGGTGGGTGTCCTTGTCCGCACGTGTCCGCACGGGCTGGCAAGTGGGTACTGCTAATGACCTTGTATATGGTCATATTGCTACTGACTGACTGACTGACTGACTGACAGACTGCTGCGCGGTGGGGCTCCCATTGCAGTCGAGGTGCTGGCACGGCGCAAGCTAGGCCTGCTCAACTTCAGCGCCGCTGCGGGCCTGGACCCATCGGAGCTGCTGCTGGTGTACCTGGCGGCATCCTGTGACCCGCAGGAGCAGGTGGGTGCCTAGCCGGGGTGGAATGTAGAGTGCGTCACGTCAAGGGCCGTTGTGCAAACTAACCCCTGAATAGATAGCAGGGCTGGGGTGGTGTGTGGGAGGGCGTGTCAAGATGCACAGGCACTGAACCTGACAAAGGGAAGTCCTTGGTTGCACCCAGGTATGGGTGTGCCCAGTTGTAAGCGGTCCCGCAGTGTGGGTGTCCATTGCAGGTGTCCAAGAGGGGGGAGGAGCTGCTGAAGAAGCGCTGTGGCGTGGACTCCAATAAGCCTGCAGGTGAGGAGCTACGCCATGACACACAAGAAGACTAATGCCGCTAGGAGCTGGCAAAGTCCTGCTCAGTGCACCAGGGGCTTCACGGCTGACTTGGGAGTGGTTGGGGCTGTCTGGTCGGCTGCTGCGATCATACAGGAGCAGGCTTTGATACATGGTTGCTGAGGTGACATGTGCTGCTGACTGCTGTTGCTACAGTTGACTTGGAGAGTCACGAGCTGGTTGAGCGCTTGTACGAGCTCTTCCATGGAACCCTTGACGATGCTACACTGCCTGAACAGGTGGGCGCTTGGTGTGAATTTGGGCTGGTGGGGATGGTGGTGGTGGGTGGGTGGGTGTGTTGGGGGC